>OY740770.1:112627606-112687606 GCA_963513935.1 Aphrophora alni
AAATAAATATCTTTCAGAATAAGAAAAGAAAAATCATGAACAAAACTGAGGAAAAGATCATAATGATGGTTCCTTCAATATATAATAATATATCTCTCATAAAAGAAACGTCGGAGAAAACTCAAAAATAAAGTAACTTTTTTTCTTTCTCGGCTAAAAATAGTATAACGAGGAATGTTATCATTGGTTTTAATTAAATGTATGAGAAAGTTTGTGCAATCATGACATAATGTAAAATAAGTGTTTATAGAGTACTTTATATCAATAACGACTCTAGGGCCCCATATTATTACACAACCCACATTTTTAGCATTGGGTTTCTCTTTTCAAATTGTTTTGTATTTAATGTCCATTTATCAGTATAAATCAGTATAAGAAAATAATCAAAATCAACTCGGGCATTATTATTAACTAAATTCTAAAATTACTTTGAAAACATTAACTGAACAACGAATGAATAATGGAAATATATTCCCCAGATTCCAAAATCTTTAGTCCAAAATATTAGTTACAAAGTTTGCTTCTTTTTTACTAGATTAAAATGACACACCGTTGAAATAATACAGAGATATTTATATATTTTTTTGATATATAATTAACTACAATTAGGCTTGATAGCAGTAGAAGTCAATGTGACATTAAAACCAATACATAACATGGCATGTGCCAAATGGAAGTTTACAATACTAACGTGAAATGTCAGAGGGTCAATATTTTCATAGTTTTCTGCCCTTCTATGTGACAGATTCTTAGTCCGCCATCTGAAGTAAATAATGTTTATTTAAAAAAAAACTAAAGCATTTTAACTGTAGAGTTTAAGTATGAGATTTAATAAGTGTATAATAATTCTTGTTAGTAGGCCTACATATTTAGAACGTTTTTAAAAAATCACATAAGTAGTACAGATTTGAGTACTTTAGCGTAAATTTTAAATTCTAAGTAAGTAATTTTAATTTCTAAAACAAAATAGGTGCTTTCCTCTTACACTCTATTGTCTTAGGTTTATTAATATGGAAAACATAAGTATAGTATGTATTAGACTTTATTTCTGATGAAAACCAAATGATCAACCTACGTTCCTTAACACCATCCCTGCCTACTAAATATGTACGTTATTTCCAGATAAAAATGATCGAAATAATTATTTAAAAACTTATATTTTATAAATGGAAGTTTTATATATTTCAACAGTTTTTTTGCTAATTAGGCTGCAGGACAAATATAATTAAAAATTATGAATTACAATTTTTGTTTTCATACAATTACGTACAATTTACTGCATATTGTCCTCTTTAACACTCAGCTTGTTATATTGGATCACTAATTAAATGAAATATTTTAAATTTATTCACAAATTGCATGAAAACTGCACAGTTATTGTAAGATCGTTATGGGAGCTTATAGAGGTGGAAAAGAACCTTTATTTGGATCATTACTTTGTTTTTACATTTCAAAATTAGTTGGATTAGAGAGGTAAACAAATAAAATTTTTTGATTTTTCGAAGTTCTCTTAGTTTCCGCTAATAAATCGGAAACTATTTTGCAAATAGAAAATTTTCAAGATAATATTCCTTAAAAATTTCCATTAGCTACAATTTGCTGTTTTTTGTGTATCAGTACAATGAAAACTAACAGAAATATCATCTTAATAAGGAAAGTTTGTGATCACCTTCAGTGATGTAATCATCAATATATATTATTGTAAAGTGAACAGTAAACAATGTTAAATTCCCATTTGAAGGGGTATCGGTGTTTACAGGAAACACTGGATTGCTATAGAAAGATTTTCTATTAAAATTCTTTAATAAGTTTCTTTTTTAGAATATTCATAACAACCTATTATAATGAAGACGTTAAATATTCTAATCTATGTTAGCGCCCTATAGTGAGTGTTTTTGGGGTGAGATGTTGTTCTCTTTATAATCTCCCTTAATTGAGTGAAAAGCTTAGAGTATGGGATGAACAATCCACCATTAGCCTAATGTTGCAAATCTACCCCCTGTTAGGTTCTGAGTTTATTGTCTTAAGTCCTTTATTACTGCTTTTAGTTCTAGGCCCTCCTATACTTTGTCCCGACAAATATTGCCTGTAAAATTACTTACACAAGGTTATTGTCCACATTGATATTAACATAAATCTAAAATTAACTATTTGCTATCATAGTTATTTAAAAAAAAAAACCTGGTTGATAACTTGAAAAAAAAAACGTAGAATCACTTCCGTGAACAAAAATCAAGGACAGAAAAAGAGATGAATAATAATATTACAATGTTTATCCATAGAAATATAATAAAATAAGATTTTTGAACAGGTTGCTGTTTTAAAACAAAATTTTACATCTACAATTATTCTACACGTTACCTATAAACACCTAAATAAATTAATACATTATTACAATTAAAATATAGTTTGAATAAAAGAATATTTCACTTTATTTTCCTCCAATATCAATACTACTTTTAATAAGTTTGAAGTAGTTTATAAATAATTACCAAAACACAAATTCTGATATAGTACATACTGTCTGTCACTGAAACCGGTTGGAAAATAGAAATTTTAAAAAACCATTTAAATGGTGTAAATACAGAGTGTTCAACTTAAAAGAGGCCCTATTGCTCATTTGGTTGTAAAAAATGAACTATTTTTGGGAATGCATGAATTTGTGTGAATCGGATTAAATACTGTTTCTAATGTTGGTATGAGTGGAGCTGGAGTGGGGATGGCTGGTTATTTCTAGTATGGAGATGCTACAGGAATTTTTTGAGGGAAGAATCATTTCAACAGGATTGTGACCACCACGATCCCTTGATCTGTCCAGTCTTGACTTCTTTTTGTGGGGCTACTTAAAAGAAATTGTTTACAGGACCAATCTTCATACCCTACAGGAATTGAAGACAAACATTACTAATACAATTATTAATGAGATTGACAGAGTACAGCTAAGAAGAGTGGCCAAGAACATGGTGAAACGTGTTAACAAGTGTCTAGATATGGATGGACGAAAATTTCAAAATCTGTTGTAATTCTTGGTATAAAATCAACCTTTTAATGTTGGCGGTCATAAAGATTTAATGTTTGTTTTTGCCATAAAGATTTACGTTCGATTTTGCACATGAGTGTTGTTCATTAATCCTCAAATTTGAACAAAATCAATACAGTAGATTTTGGGCAATGGCGTCTTTTATATGTGGACGATTTTTTTACCGATAATTCACGAACCAACATTCGTTTGATAACGACTTTAAAGGTGCATACAAATTAATATATCCCCAAACAAAGTAAATTAATGTAAAGTTAATAATAATGAGCCTGTTTTTTCAACAGTCTAAGAGATCTTAGTAATGTGTTCACGTAATGAAACACGCGTTTACCATAGCCACGTTTAAGTTAAATTCAATAAAATTCAATAATAAATTGCCATCGAGAAAACATGAAAATCGGAAAGGGATAGCGTAAACCAAAAGAAGCTGTCGATTCAGGGAGTTAAAAGACTCAGCACGAAAAATCTGATTACTAATCCACGAAAAATAAATAGGGGTATTTTATATAGAATCATAGAAAATCTATTATTCATCTGAAGTAACAAAAAGGAAGGGGTGCCCAAGATAAATAAGGATGTTGTGTAAATGTCGAAGGTAAACCTCAACCTCAACCAAAGTGAGGTCTAAAACATTAAAAGGTTAAAAATATCTAAAAGGCTAGGTGTGAAAATCCGTGAGATAAAAGTTAAGAGAAAAAGGTTCACAAATGTTTAAATTGTGTTTTGTAGTGAAATTTATGGATTAAAAAAATCAAATATGTAAGTAAGAATTTGTGTTTAACCTTTGTTCACAGTCACTTACATAACTTTTTCAAGTCTGTCACAATAATTGTTTTTTCTCTGTCTTCTTAATAAGAACTTTGACAATTAATTATTCCTAACACAATTCTTATCAGTTTTGTTTTTACCAACTCTCATCATTTTAGCCGCAAAGGGTGTCTCCGAGATATTAACCGTGTAGGTATATTCACGTGACAGATATGAAGTCACGTTCTCATGCTTCTGATGGAGGGTAAATTGCGTTAACCTTACATATATTAATGTCTCTATATCGTATCCGCGATGCTACAAGAGAAAACCATTCTTTCCTTATCTCATCTCCTTATCTTGTGTTTTTATTCACCTTGCAATAAGCCCATTGTGCAGTACAATAGCTAATTATAAATGAAGTGTGACTGTACAACCAAACCACCAGTCTTTATCCTACACACAAACAAACATCAAAATGAAATTATTCCGAGCTATGCAGTCAAAATACGGTCTACTTAATAAATTTTTTTATAAAAGAAAAAAGAGATAACAAATATCAGCTCCCTTTCATTTTACAACACAACAAGTCAATAAAGAAATATCCAATAATATTGATTTAATCCGTTTATGGGTATTGGAATTTAAAGATTGAAAAGAGTAACACTTTTCAATAAGCTATATTCATGGTATTTTGGTCTAATATAATTTTTTGACAAAGATTTACTCTTATTATTTTTATCTCAAATAATGATAGGCCTTCATTACAATTATTTATTAAGCTAATTTAAAAAAAAAAAAAAAAACAACAACAATTTAAAACATTTGAATACTTTTTTACTTTAATAAAAATGTGTAGAAGTATTTTTAGTGTGTGGATACTCTAATAAATTGTAGATGTTTTTACTTACTCACAGAGTTTAGAGTAAGTATGATGGGTAAAAAATACCTGTGTCCAAATTTTGTGTGTGGAAATATTAGTTTTAAGATCTTATGAGTGCAATAAATAGCTTTGCGAAAAATGTCTGTTGTTATCGTCTGTCTTTCTAGCATCTGTCGTGTTTTGTAGTGATCTACAGCAAACTATTGGACTGATTTTAATCAAATTATGGTCATATATCAAGACAGTTGTTTCACTTTTTCGATAACACAAAATATCGGAGTACTTGCCATACGAGAAATACACGAAATTCCAATTTTCTTTTTTTTTTACTACAAACAAAGATCAGATTTTTCTTATATATGAATAGTTTTGCTAGGTTAGTATATCAATTGTGAGGGGAAAAAAACATATTATTTCAGAGTACGAAACAACTTTAAATAAAACAATTTAACAGTTTGTCTTCAATATGTAGGGTTTACTTTTTTAAGTTTAAAAATTGAATCATCTTTATCAAATCATTTTCAATAAGATATACTTTTGGATGTAGTCATTATTAATGAAACCAATTTTAATTTACTTACCTGAATGTAACACGTAATACTTAAATTCGTTAATAATGTCTAAAATGATGGTAAAATTGTCAAAATGAGCGTAATGTACATTAAAAATATACAAATTATCTGCTATAAATTCTGTGGTCTCTGCTAAAGGAAAATTCAGTTTACAGACTAGACATAAATAACTAATCTTTCATAGAAAATAATCCTTAGAAACACTTTTCTGTGGTATGCAAGTTAACCAAACGGCAAATAAATCTGTTTAATTTAGTAAAATGTTATGAGGGATTTGTCATATGTTTTTGGATCACTGTTATAATTAGCTTCTTGAGATTAGCAGTATTTTATCAATACTTGCATGTACGAATTTAACTTCAGAGAGGAAAGAGTTATAAATTTGTTCTGTTAAATTAGTTGTTTCCTCAAAAGAAAATTACTTTGACGTCTGCACTTCTGTAGATGAGCCTTTTTTGATCACAACTAGTTCAAGAATAATATACTGGGGGTTTCATGGTAAATAATCCTTAGAAACAACACTCTGCGGTGCAGCTCTTCTACATTGCAAATACGTATATCTATTTTATTTTGCCTTACAATTTAGTAGAAATTCTTGTTGATTTATCAAGTACAGAGGCTCAGGATGCTTGGTTGCTTTATTCGCTTTTGTTAGCTTAAGTATTGCATAAATACAGTGATGCAATAGTAATGAGAAGGCGAGAAAAGACATGTAAATATACGTTTCCTTTTTTTATAATACATGCATGGAATTGATTTTCGGTTTATGAATTAATTTTCGGAAATTGCAATGAAACTTCTAATATAATGTAATAACAAATAGTAATTCCAAAATTTGTATTATATAATATTCATCTACGATTTAAAATTAAATATTATCTACAACAATTTCTTCGATAAAAAGTGTTTAGTTGTTTGTTAGAAATCAAATCACAACTCTCTTTTATTGACTATTATGTTCTGATTTAAAATTTAAATGAAGGCCAATTTAAATTGACTAATAGAAACATTAAATGAATCTGTATTAAACCGTTTATTGTAGTAAAAACATTCTGAAAAAAGTGGTATGGATATCTCAATTTGTTCTTGAATTATGACAAAAGACAAAAAGACACATGAAAAACGAAACATTGTTTTTGTTTGACAAATGCTTTTAGGAACGTTATTCTTTACTTTCATGTGTATAACCAGTTTCCAATGTTTGCACCCTACTTACTGGACATTCTATTAATTACATCTTTTCATTTCGATTGAACATGTAATTGTAAATTACAAATTTATCTCTGTCGGCACACATTTTGGTACTTACTGAGGCGGAACGCTGGCAAGTTGTCTAATCGGATTACAACTTTCCTACTTTAGGTTTAAATTGAAATACATAAAGCAATTTCAATTATGAAGAGTTTGGTGTTGTTTTTAATAACTGATTCACGTACCGATATGTTATTATACATTGAAAAATTTGGAATAGGTAATTTTGGTCTCCTAAATCTTTTAATCCATTTTATTTTAACGCTAGATGTGACGAATATATCAAAGGGTACGAAATTTAACAAACACTATTTTAATTCGTTTGGGGTAGTGCACTGAATAATATACAATATATATATATATATATATATATATATATATATATATATATATATATATTTAATATTAATATACTAGAAAGTAAAATTACGAACCTAATAGCCAAGTTCCTTGTATATGAATTTTCATAAGCGAACCCTTTTAACCCCCCCCCCCATTAAAGAGCATCTCAAAATGGGTATATCTTTGTAAATGTCGACAAGTTTTTTTTACTCATTACAAAATTTTTACTACGTATGATAGGCTATATATGTGAAATCGTAAATTAAGAAAATTAACAAAAAGTTAGCTCCTCACTAAAGTAAAATAAATTCTATTTAAATTAGCTTAGGATAATCCGATAAAGAAACTAACAAACATGTAACATATAAAGTGGTATTTTCTTCATAAAACTGACGATAATTTTTATCCACTCTCACTAATCTCGAGTGTTTCATTAATCATATTTACAATTCAGTCATCACTTAGTGGAATTGATGGGTTGAACAATTCCTTGCCAGTTAATTGATACGTTGTATCTGATATTTGATTGCTGCTACATATATTGCAGAGCTATAAATTGATTAAGTACCATACATGCACTGTTGGTTGTGTTTGTCATAACATTGATGAATAGATGAGTGCCTTCATTATTTACAAAATTACAATATTAAGAGGAATGTGCAATTCAATGATTGCCCATTACGTGCAAATAATATTTACAACATTCAGTCTGTAATCTTGGTTAAGTGCCATCAGAGGAATCACCTTATCCAAACAATTTTTACGAATATAAATATTTAATTTAACTGGTGCGTATTTAACTACAACATAACTAAACCAAAACTAAATAACATCACGTTTCACCAAAAACCTTCTTATCCACCAATTCTCAAAACCAAGTAAAAACAAACTAAAACTATGCATCATCAAAAATATCAGTTCTGTAGTTGTCAGTCAAATATTGAAAATGAGCTATGGATATCGGCTTTGATCAAATATTTATATACATTTAAATATAGCCTAAAATTGTTTAGCTTATAATTTCTGCCCACAATATATTTCCCTCCTTAATGAGAGATACTTTAGATTAAGAAGATAAAAAACTTCTTTGTCTACGTAGAATATGTAGTCTCCTCTAATGGACGAATCTGTATTTATCTGTCCAAAATTCATCGACTTTCCTCAAGGTCGCTTACAAATATTTTATTGACCTTTAACTGGTATTTATGCGCAAGTTCATGTAAGTAGATCAGGAGGATCATTCACCTTCAAACCTACAATACCGGTGACTCATTTCAGGATAACCTTGTTATATAATTCACTATATTAAAACAGTCCGAAATCAATCTGAAGTTATTGAAAAGTGAATAACTTCAACGCAGCTTGACTGTCTGTTTGTGTATATATTTTTTGTCAGTATATGCCTAATTAAGGACCTTTCTGACGCAGAAACCTGTAGCAGTATCCTGAACTTGAAATATCGATATTTTTACATAATCAGTAGATGACAACATATTGGTCCTGATGAACGAGATTTTTAATTTATGATCTCAGAAAATATATTTGATTTACCAAAAACATTAAACCAATATAATATCGGCTTTCTGCCTTGAAAGCTTAAATTAATTCCACATCCATTACTATATTTGCCATTACCTTATTTACACATTTAATGATAGGTGAGTCACTTGAATTAAGTTAGTTATAACATTAATTTGTGTTTAGGTTTATCAACAACTATTTCCACGGAAAGATAAAAGCTATCATTGTAAAATGTAATAACTTCTTAATTACAGTGGTTGAGGTTTTTATATCATTTACTCGTAAAAAGTTTGCTTGTGTCAAATTGACCGTGGACCAATGGAATTCATTTAAGATTTAATATTTATAAACAAAGACATTTCCTTCACTTTGGTCTATATAATTTTATGACGAAAAAGTGTTTTATAAATATAAAATCATACAATTAGATAATTTATGGATCATAGTTATTTTAATTTAATAATTCAATAAACTGTAAATTATTTTTCTATTGTAAAAACTTTGTTAAAATACTGGTGTAACTAAATATATTGACAAGAGTCTTTTATATTGAAGACAAAATCAATAAGCCTTACTTAAAGTCAATTTACTGTTTTACATTTCAGTAATTGCATTCTTAACAAGAATCAATAAAATAACAGCTCTCATATAGTCAACCAATACTTTGTCAGTTTGGTTGATCATTTGTCTTTCAACATTGCTTACTTTTATAAATTTGGAGGTTTACGTGGATTTTATTGACCGATCGTAGCGAGGTACTGTTAAGTCCACCATTTGACATTTCGTGTATTTGGACGGGATTTTAATCATTATGAAGAAAGCTTCTTAACTAGGCCAAACAATACACGTACAACTTTAAGTTTTGTTTTCATTTTTAAACGTCAACCATTTGATACAGTTACCGTATAGTTAATTAATGGCGTTAACACAAGTGCTTGAATACAACGGTGCGTTGATATTTATTCAATATAATGGATGTGGACATTGGAAAATAACCAATCATCTTAAAAACAACCTGTCAAAGAAGAACCATTCAGTAGGGTGTGTTTTTATCTTACTAAACAAAATATAAAACTCCTTGAAAGATTTTTTTTATGGTTTCCTTCATACAAAATAAAAACATATCAATTAAATTATTAATAACAGTTACAGTGTTTTGTTATTTAAGATTTCTTCTAAACCTTTATATAACTTTCAGGGACCGGGGTAGAGATTGAAACAGTTAATGGTGTGTGTAATGGTTCGTTTTTCAGTTAAGGCAGTTTAGCGTTCATTTACGTCGATAGCTATAGGATAATATTATCTTCTTCTGTGATTCCAATGAATCGTAAATCACAATCAGAATGCAAAGAGCAAGTAGAATTTTATGTGTTATTATTTCTCACGGTAACGGGTTTTATTCAATTATCTATTTACTCTGATATATTTTACAGTTTCTTCTTGGTCTATGAATATTGAATAGTCACATCGTGTGCTTAGTCAGTAGCCACATTGAGTTTACAAGAATCATTTATTGAATGTATTAACACAACCACCAAGCGAAATGTACTCTTCACAAAACTACTAGTAGATAGAAACTCCATTCATTTTACTGGTAGTTCCGTCATATCGCGGAGAATGAAAATCTAAACGGTGATGAAATGGCTGATTGTTACAAATGAGAGAGAATATTTCATGCATACATATGAAGGTAACCTTCATCTCCATGACGAACAATACGTGCAGTGTTTCATAAGCTTCAGCTATGATAATTCTAATTGGGTATATTTCTCCAAAATTCAAACTTCTGAGACTTCGATTAATAATTGAGTATCATTTGAATCTACAATTTATTAAAATTAATACTCTCATAACTTGTATTCTTTTATTACAGGTATGTAAGTGGGAATTACTGTCAACCTCATATAACTGTTTATTAAGTTCTTCATTCTTTATTAATTTACTAAACTCTTTCCTTGTACTGGTGCTATTAAATAAACTGCTTGCACGGCTCATCCGATTTTACACCTATACGCTATGAAGGGTTTTGGAATAGCAATGCTGAGGCTGTTGTGATAACGATCTATTAGAATAGCTATATCTACTAAGTATTATTTTTTTATACCACTTTCCCTTCCGGTGGTGAGTTCGATAACCAACAACAAGTAGGATAATATATTGTAGTTCAAATGGCATTCCCTCTACTTAATAAACATCCAGAGACTGTGAAATTAAGAAAACAATATTTTTGTTCAAAGGGAATTGAAACATTTATTTCTATTTTAATCTCTGAAGATAAAATATACTAAACCGAAATGAAAAATAAATACAATTTAAAAGATGTAATATTATAAAACGAGTTACTTAATTAGAACAGATAATCCTTTTATAATTAAAAGTTATTTTGATTATTTAAGTCATTATTATTCTCTTTGTTATATAAAAAATAGCCTCTAGCCTAAATGTGTGAGATGAGCAATAGATACATTTTATCAAAGACTTTTTAATATCCTCTTAAAACCAATATTGCGGTGTTCATTTTCGTTTTCCCATTTAATATATCTTTCCTCCATTGTGGTATTGTTTCTACAGCACTTTGTTGTTCTTCTGTCACTCCACATTTTCAAAAATTGCCCGTAAGAAAAACCTGAACTTGTTTAACCGAGTGAAAGGAGATCCTGTTTTAATTTATTTGAGTACAACCTTGTGTCAATCCTAGAATTTTTTTAAAATGATTTATATTTATGTCAATTTTTGAGAGTTAATTTAGTACTATACTGAGAAAAATTAAAAACTTCTAGTATTGGCAGGAAATAACTCAAATTAATAATTTATATACTAGTAGAAATAATTGTTATAGCAAGTCCTCTTTTTACTCGACCTTTTGGTATGTTGTCGTATATTTGTAGGTTTGTTACACAGTTACGGCCAAACAGATGAACCACTCGTTATGCAATTTATTATCAGCGTTTTTACAACTTGGATGTACGATTTATATATAAGATATGTTTATTTCTATTTTAAATTAAGGACATTCTAAACGTTAGTGCATGTTTCCCAGACTTGGACATGAATATTTCTATAATACAGAGAGTTCTCTGAAGTATTAAACATAATGGTATAAACAAATTATTACCAACAGTAGTTCAAAAGAAACTTACAAAGTAATTTTAAATTGAAATTGTTTTCTATCACTTTATAAACAGGAAAGTCTTATCTGCAAAAAAGTTTTCAAATCAATAAATTTTTATGTATTTATTTTGTAAATTTTTCTAGATAATATTTTAAAATTACAAAATAGAGTATATATTACCTAAAGCATTAGAATTCTGATAGTAAGGAATGATAATTTACAACCACAATGTACTGTTTAAGCCATACAGAATTTTGATTAGTTTACTTCTCCTTATCAGTGATGCTTTGTGAATTAGAAATCGTATTATCTACAGTTACTTAGTTTTATTAATATTATCGTTTCACTTTTCGGCTCTATGAATAGCGACATTGGGTTCACCATAACGATTTAAACATCCAAATAGCGCATGCTTCGAAGTATTAAATATAATGGTGTAAACAAAGTATAACCAGCAGTCTTTCTAAATAAAATTTGAAAAGAAAATTGTAATTTTAATGGATATCTAAAGTAATGTACTTTAAATTCTTGTCTGAACAAAAAAAAAAATAAAATAAAAAAATAAAAACCATCCTTATTTACTAAGTTTAAATTTTGTCATTGTACATCTTTAACGAGTTGAATGTTTAAAAAATTATAAATAAATTATATACAACGATGAAAACAAAACTAGGACCTCCGATCCTAAAGAATATTATATTAAAATAATCACAATCAATGCACTGTACAGCTACTAATAAAATATTATAATTTTATTTTTTCTCCTAATCAGTGATGTTTTGTTCAAGTGTACATTAACTGTCCTACTATCTCTTGTTACTTCTTAAAATATTGTTCTGCCTCGCGGTGCTTTGAACTAGCGACATTGGGTTTACCAAAAGATATTAAAATTTGGGTTCAGAAAACAATTATTTTAATTTGAATGAATTGTAATTTATACAACACATTATAAAAGATATATTGAATTGGATGCTGTTCCAAAACTGGAAACAAGTGTGTAAAGAAAAGTATAAATTTAGAATTATGGCAGGTAGTAAATCAAGAATTAAATATTGTTGTAATTGTATGCTGTAGGGGTAAACTGAAAAAAAAACTATTTGGTATTCTACACGTCACAGCACTGCTCTAAATTATCTAAATTTGTATTCATACAGAGTAGTTATCCTTAGGTGAACTCTCTTATTTTCAGAGTAACTTGTTTTTATTGTTCTTTCAATGCACAGATGTTTCAACAATTAACTAGGTCATCATCAAATGGCACAGTTTATAGCAGAGCAAGTTCCTAAGTTAATATATTTTATTCCAATAAAATAGTTACTTCAAGTGATTGATTGATAATAAAGGGTATAAAAACACTAAACTCTTTACGAAACAAGATTTTTATTTTCAGAAAGAGGAATAAAATGTTGATTAACATTCAGTAAGTGTTATCTTATTGTGAGAATTTTCGAGAGAACTATTTTCAGACAATTTTTCATCTAAAAGAAGAACACAACACTACAAAAATGTTGAAATAGGTTGACTAATTTGGTTCATATTTAAAATTAATATAATGATTGTTTAAAGAAATATTCGATTGAATTGCAAGTCATAGAATATTGCTGTCATAAAATAATTAGAAAAAATAAATAAACAAACATTAAACACGGTTTATATGATTTAGGATATGGACGAGTTTATGACACTATCAAAATAAGAAAACAAAAATCAAGAAGAAAATTCACAAAATGGTTCATAAGGAGAATCCCATATGTATTGCAAGTACAGTATCCCTCACAAATGATACATAATGAAACTTTAATTTCGGGGACATAACGAAGAATATTGTTTGCTAAATGGGTACAAGAGGGAGTTGTTAGTGCAAACATGACATAATACATTATAAATGTGCATCTAATTGCGGCAATCCAGATAGATTGTAGAGCATTGCATATTACTAACAACTGTAGTAATGTCGTCACTTTGTTACAAAAACCACACTTTTGGCTTAGGGTACTTAACACGGATATTTCCACAATAAAGTGAACATTGGTTTTTCCTCTTCTCTAAAATAACTGTACTGCATATGTAAGAGCGTAACAAAACTATAAATACTTCATATATGTCGTTGTAAATGTATATTTACGAAAACTTAATCAAATTGGTAATGGTTGACAGCAAGGGAAATAATACAATGATAGCTAAAATGTTTAAAGACAAGCTGGGAATAAGCTGCTTTCATTCAGTACCCCACCTCCAACCCCAAGCCACTGTTCTACTTTTTCCCCCCTTTTCTAAATCTAACCATAAATATTTTGATCAATATTGAAACACATTTTATACTTCGAGCTATATACACTTGTTAATCGGGTTAGATGAATCCTCCAGGTTTTATACAATCCATTTTCATACGAGAAAAATTATTACAAAAATATCGCAGGTACATTTATTTATTTTACAGAATAATAATTCTCAATATATTTGTATCGATTACTTACAATTTGATAATAGAACATGTCTAAATGTTGACGCCATCATCATAAACTAATCATTAAGTTATTGGAAAATAAAAGCCCCTTCTATCATTATGTAATTATAATCTTTAAAAAGTCCATTATTATATTCCATCCTGTTCTTTAAGAATGCTCAATACCAGTTGGAATTTATCCATTCAGCTGTCTAAAATCATAATACTTGTTATCAAAATATAAAATAAACCTATACAACATACCAAACATTCCAAACTATAATTTTGTAAAAACAAAACAAAAACAAATCACTATTGAAACTGAAGATATTACCTTCTGTTATTTATATATGAACAGGATGGAAAACACTACATTAAGTTTTAAAAAAATGTTGTAGTAATATTTTGATATTTACAATTTATAAATTGGAATTTTTTTAAATTATTTCTTTTACATAGGTAAGTTTAAAATCAATAGTATATGTGACACATGTACGATGTTAAATAGTTGCTCACTATTTTCTAAGTAACAATACATCGTGGACCTCATTGTTCTGCTATTTTATTCCGTGTTGGTGTGCAACTTTGGTGTATTTTACGTGTAATTGAATCATTTTTGTTTACTTATGATAATATAATTTTACATATATGATGTTCCACACAGGTTTGAATAATTACTTCTCGTTGGAACAAAATGTGGATGAAATCGGTAGAGATGATTTTGAGAAATTATGTTTTCTAACAACTCCATCACCGATTACGTTTGATTTTACCAATAACTTATGAACTTACATTTCTTGAGCGATGGCGACCAGTATTTTTTTTTTCTCGATAAATAAAGCCTACATTTCAAACAAATCATTAGAGCCAATTTTCAGAAAATCAAAATTTTCTGTATTTCTCTTAATCGAGATAAGCAAAATTTTATGTTGTTGATATTTTTTTTAATAAATCCTGAGAATTGTTAAATTATATTCACTCGTTTTGGATGTAGATCTCTGCACAGATGACATACGACATACACCAGACAGACAAACGGACTTTTGACAGAGAGACATCATTTATTTTCACGTATAGCAAGTAAAAAGAGTTATGATCCCAAGAACTTGTTACCAGTTTCTTTAATTCATCACAAAACTTTCTCTACGCTATAATATATGGGGAAAATCAGTAATAATTGCATTCAGTGAATATTTTTAGACATAGGGAGATATCATGGGATAAAATAACAACATAAGTTATGGAAAGACGTAAAGGTATTTAACAATTACCTGAAACTATTTTTTAGAAATTTCATAAATTTTCCTCTTTTACTAACCTATTTTACTTAAATGAGCTTAAATACCAAAATTGAATATAATCATATGATAATTGCAACTTCTAAATCAATTGTATGTAAAAGTGAGATGGATCAAATTGATCAAAACTCAGTCACCTTGTGCTTTTTCTATTTAAACCTTCTAGAGAGACCTTAAAAAGCAGGGAAAAAACCCGAAATATGAATACATTTTATTTATTGTCACCATTTATTGCTTTAAGCAACTATTGGAGATGGCTTCCGACCGTTCGACATGAGCCTCACTGAAGGCTAACTTCAATGTTCACCACAAGGACAAGACATCAGAGAATGCTCCAGAGACCTGTGCAAAGAAGTTATACATTATTTGGAAGGCAATAACAAATTGCCTAGTTTATTTTATAGTGTAAGAACACTTACCTTCTGTTTGGGATAATTGATATATTGACTGCTACGACATGTACTCTGGGTAGTTTGAGGTATGTGTAAATTATACTTTATTATGAAGCTAATTATGGTGTGAAAATAATCCTGTACGTTTCAAGACATTTTACAGTTTTTTCTCTCAGTGTGTTCATAAGACACATATTATGGACTTTTTTTTAATACGAGAACATTTTCAATGAAAATTTATTAAAAGATGTAATGTGCTCTTAAACTCTCCCTTTCATTGAACAGTATCTCCAAACTAGGAAATTCTAACTTCTAAGATTATTTCAACTCAACATTTTCTAAAATATATGAGTTCTAGATCTTTTGATATATATATATATATATCCAGAGCATACTTTGTTTGTATATCTTTGTTTCAACCTTCTAGGAAATAAAGCAAATGAAATGTCGTCCTCATTTCTTTATTGTCATACGTTTAAGTAAAGTTATTTAAGTTAGTTCACTCTGAAAAGTTTTGTTAACATAAATCGTATTAGAAAGAGTTTTCAATTTAGGTTATGATGAATATTCTGAAATTATTATTATTTTCTATAATATGCTTACATTAGTGATACTCGTGTTAGAAACTTTATGATTAAGTCAGTAATACTCTAATCAGTGATTGTGACCCGGTATCTCGGTATCTGGGAGCACGCCACTCCCCAAGTGACTGAAATAGGATTTTAGTATTCTAAATGGTTCATTGTAGGATATCATAGATATTATAACTACGTGGGGGTATCTGTATAAATGGGCTACCCAGAAACTGCTAAGATGGTCCAGTTTTATTAATTAGTAAGGGAATGTAATCAATTATTTAATGTTTTCCGTTGAGTTACGCGAGGAAATTCCCTCGCACTCGAGATCTGAGGTAAACTGCTTTTTGACACTCGTATTTTGGTTGTAATCATGACTTACTCCTTTTCTTTTGGTAACGGGTTTTTATAAAATTTCCACCTGTTAATTGCCGTAATTAGTTTCAATTTCATAACAGCTGTTTGAGGGCTTATACTTTTAGTGGCGAGATTTCTCTAAGCACTCTAGGTATATGTGAACGCGGCACCCAACTAGAGTTCAGTATATTTACAAAAAGTCATCTCAAAGAGATTACAATTTACTGGATAACTGGAGTGTGCAGCAGGCAGCCAGTGACTGCTAAGACTGTCCGTTTTTTTATATTATTTATTTATACCCAGTACAGTGTAGATATTTATTATTATTTTTTTTAACACAGTCAATTTTGTCAAATTCGATAGTTGACTTGAATAGCGGTTTTGACACTCGTATTTATGTTATAATAGAGATTTATATTCCCGGGATTTTGTGAGTGATTCGGAGTAATATTCCATATGTTAATAGGTGAAATTATTTTTAAGTCGCATAATAGCTGGCTAAGTGTTCGGAAGATTTTATCGGGCTGTCTCAAATTTAGTTGGTTAATGTCAATAGTTCTGGGGCGTATTAAGTTCACAAAATACACTTTTGAATTCAAAATGACTTCGAACTACGATTCTAAAATATTTATACGTTAGTAAACTGGACTAATTATTACCTTGTTCAACTAAAACCTTGCTGCTAAACCTACTAAAATCGTTCTACTATGTAACTGTGACATCCAAGATTGTGAAATATGTTTAAGCAATGTTGAGAATTATTTACACCGATTATTCATGATCGCCCTTATCAAATTTAATATGCAAAACGGGTTTAAAATAGAACTTGGTGTAGAGTTTTAGTTAAATAATTTGCATTTGAAGGGTTTATAATATGTGTTTTAAATTTGATGGCCAAAAAGAGATCATATAGGAAATATGATTTTGTTTATAGAGATTTTTAAATTTTAACATATGCCGTGTAAAATTCTTTTACAGGATTATAAGAACTTATATTTAATAGATAGAAAAGGGATCCAAACTAATAATGACATATAAATATTTATAAGACTAAATCTTACAATAAAAATTTTGAGATCAAGGTTTTTTATCTCTCAATCTTTTAAATAGTAGTATACAATTTTAGAAATGTTGGAATTAACGTTAATCTCCACCTTGTTTGTTAAATAAAAGTATTATATATATATATATATATATATATATATATATATATATATAAAATCAGCTACAAACAGGCCTGATAACAACCAAAGTCTGTGTGACATTATGTGCCAAATGAAAGTTTACAATTCTGTCGTAAAATGTCAGTGGGTCGTTATTTTCATCAGTTTCTGGCCTTTTAATGTGAAAGATTGTTAGTCTGTTATAGCTAGTAAATAAATGTTTATTTAAACTAAACCAAGCAATTTTGTTGAATTTAAATATGAGATCATAATAAGTGTAAAATGAAGGATACCCAAAGATTGAATACATTTTCTAGCTAGTAGGCCTACAATATGTATACAAATTTTAAACATTACACATTTGTAATTCGAAATAAATGCTTTCTAGGGTAAAACGTAGCAGCGTTCGTAATTAAAGTGTACATTGTCATAGTTATACACATTGGACAATTTCGTAAAGAAAACATATGTAGAACAAAAATAAATAATATTATTCCTTAAGAAAAAAAATAACCAACCCACATTCTTTAATCACCCCCCCCACTCCCCTTTGCAAATATCTATCTATCAAGCGGTCGAATATTTAATACATAAAATTACTTAAATTATTTTTTACATAAAAAAAGATCAAAACTAATATTTAATAACATCATTTTTTTTAAACAATTTCTACAATTTTGGCTAACTATGCAGCACAACAAACTTAATTAAATATTAAAAAATCATAATTTTTGTATAACAAAATTTTATACAAGTTATTTTATATTGTCGTATTTATTGCTTAAATTGTTACAGTGTGACAAAAGTTGAATCAAATATTTGAAATATTAAAAATTATTTCAGAAATTACTCAGAAATTGGGGAGTTTTTTTTTTTGGATTGACAAGGGAGCCAATAGAGCTGGAATAAAGCTATATTATTAGAATTATGAGTATATTCTATTTTTTATTACGTGGATTAGAGAGATTTAAACACTAATATAAAATCTTGATTCTTCAAAATTAATGTAGTTTTCCCACAATAAATCGGAAACTAATGTGTATATAGAAAATTGTTAGTTAAAAAAATAAATTACCTACAATATACTTTTTTGTATAACAGTACCATGAAATCTGAAGAAATATTATCTTTTAATAAGGAAATATATATATATATATATATATATATATATATATATATATATATATATATATATATATATATTATCTTTTAATAAGGAAATATATATATATATATATATATATATATATATATATATATATTATTGTAAAGTGTACAAAACATAATGTGAAATTCCCATTGTAATGGAGTATCGTTGTTTCCGGGAACAATAGATCCCAACAGATCGATTTTTATATAAAAATTCATTGATAAATTTCTTTTTTAGAATATTCATAACATCCGATTATCAGGAATAGATTAAATATTGTAATCTGTGTTTGCGCCCTATAGTGTTTGTTTATGGGGGGAGATGTTGTTCTCTTTATAATCTTCCTTAGTAGAGAGAAAAGCTTAAAGTAGAGGATGAACAATCCACCATTAGCCTAATCTTGCAAGTCTACCCCCTGTTAGGCTCTGAATTATCGCACTTTATTACTGCATTTAGTTCTAGCCCTCGTTATAGTTGGTCTCGACGAAAATTGTCTGTCATCATTAAACAGAGTGTCCAGGAAGTAGAGTGCCAAACTTCGGACATCAGAACTAAAGACAAAGTCGCTTTAATTAAACGCATTTCAAAATGCTTCATTTTCCGTCTGTTTGTTTCTTTCTTTAAAAATAAAATAAAACTCCAAAAATGGATTATGGTATTGATACAACATTTTTAAATAATTTACTGTTTTAAAATTGCGTTTATTTAAAATTAAATTTCCAAAGACATGAAAACTGTTGACTTTAAAAATAACCTACCAGATACGAAATTATTAGCCCTACTAAAGCTGTTAAGATGATTTATTTTTATATCTTAGTCAAAATATATCTGAGGTATTAGAAATATTTTTTTTTAAAACAGGAAAGGAAACTTTAGTCATTTAATAAAATACACTAGAACCCTTTTTTTTATTTATTTTTTTAAATACTTCTTAGGTTGACAGATGAGTGCTCGATGACTATGAAAACCTCTTGTTTTTTCTAGTAAGTTACAATTTTTTTTATTTGTATTTTAACAATATCTCAGCTATCTTTTGAGAATTGACTCTTGCACCACAGGATTTAAGTAAATTAAGCCAAAATTTAAATGATTATTGGAAATTTAACCATTTTAAATGAGTTTCTGGAAATCTATTAAAAAAGTATTGCGAATTTACAGAGGTTCGCATAGTATAGGAAAAAGTTATTTTTTTTCAGAAGGATAAATATATTTTAAATAAATTAAAGTTAATACATATAAATATCAGTAACAATTAAATTAAATTTAAAAGCTGTAGAAAAGTAAACAGTTATTGCTTTATATATTGAACTTCTAGTCTATTTATTGTAGAATTAATGAATTTATTATCCCTCAGAATTAATTTATAATAAAATTTCGAGAAATTTTTTCCATGACTTTTTTTTTTTTTTCATATAATTATTGTGTCGGATGTATATAACATGATTCACATAGTGCGTACCGTGATATTGTAGACAAGAGATATTTAAATGCACTGTCATAAAAAAAAAATTGATTTTTCGCAATTTGTACGCTTTTCTCCTTCGTTTTTCAAATATAATCGTTTCAAATTAATAAACATTCGTTTGAATTATTTTGTTCTATTATTAATTAAACATTATTTAACACTTAGATTCATTTGTAACCCATAAAGGGCCATATTGAGCACATAATTGCACCCAAGAGTCCATAAAGTGCATGAATAGAAAACATTAAAAAAATTAAAAAAAAAAAAAGAAAGAAAAAAAAGTTGGTGGTTTTCATGGTCGCTGTTTACTAATCTTCCCAGAATATTCTAAACTCAAAATAAAGCGAAATTTTTATTACAAAATTGTATTTATATTTTTTCGTTTTTTTTTCAATTTAAATATAAAAGAAGTCAATAAAAATTTGTTTGCTAGTATTTTGTTTTTGTTTTTTTCTAATTTTTATCATTTCCTTCTCCCGTATTCCTTCTTCTTCAAGAATAAGAATCCGTATTTACAAAGAATAAGAATCTTCAGCATAAAATTAAGTATTAAAACATTATTTTAGATAACTTTTTATTGAGGGGAATCGTGTACGTTGATTACTAGCTTAATTTGTAGAAAATTTAAAAAATAATTTATTTTACTGACTGAAAATTGCGCGGATTGTAAAAACAAATGTTATTCATGTTTTTTCTTTATATGTAAAAAAAGGTGAATCAAATTGATATATTATATTATTTTTCATAATTATTTAATTTATTTTATTTTCATCGAATTTCACCCTTTATCACTAACGATGCCCCTCCCGATTCAAGGCATATAAGTGCAATTAAGAAATTTATTATACATTCAGTATGTCCGTGCGTGTGTGTAGTCTATGTGTGTATGAATGCATAATTAGTTTGATTATTTATGTGGAATAATGTATCAACCCCATTTTCATTCACGTCTTTTACGTTTAAATTTAAAAAAAAAGTATCAATAATACCATAGGCCTATATACTCGAAACGCGTCAAAAAACGTGTGTTTAACGAAAGGAGGGAAAATATAATAATTTTAAATATACGAGACATTGCCCATAAGTCCGTTTGCCATTGTGATTGTCCACAATAATATTAACTTAAATTAAAACATCAAATATTTCGTATTATATTTATTAAACAAACACATCCTTTATAAGTTGAAAGAAGAAAGTGGTTATCTCTTCTTAATGCGTAAACAAAAATCAAGAGATAAATAATGTTTAACCATAGAAATATAATAAAATAAATATGTTAAAGCAGTTATTGTTGATAAAGGATAATTTTACTTTTACAATTATTACTCACATACGATTTTTACTATAAATCACCGAAATAAAATAGGCATTATGATATTAAAAATATAGTTAGAGTAAAAGAATATATCACTTTATCCCCCCCCCAATATCACAACTTTGAATAGTTTGAAATGATTTCTAGATTAACTAATAAATTACAAATTTTGACAAAGTGCATAATGTCTACAATTAAAACCAACAGAGAAATATAAATTTAATAATTGAAAATAATTGGTGTAATGAACTTTACACAAACGTTCTCACACACCATTCAAAAGTGTTCATCTCCAGAACAATAGTTTGGTAATTGTCAGTAAAAAAAGATAAAATAAACCAAAACACGGATGCCGTATTTGATAAAATGTTTAAATATTTAAATAAGGCTTAAACGTGCTTCACTTAAGCCATGAAAATCAAGCATTTAATGTTGGTGATAAGTGTACATTTTGGTTTATCCTAATTATTCTTAAAGTATAATATATATTTTATTTACTATTTTGTACACAGGTTTTGTACATTAATCCTCAAATTTCACTAAAATTTGAAGGAATTCAGTAGAGTCGATTTGACCAATTACGTCTTTTATAACAGACTTATTGTTCTTGATCGATAATTTACTATCAAACAGTTTTATAGAAATAACAACCAATACCTTTTGTTTCTATCTTATGATTCTAGACTATCTCGTATTTAATGCAAATTGTTAAAGTAGATTTTGTAGTTTTCTTTTATGGCAACTATACCAAATTTTGAGTTATAAAAAAAGTTGATAAAGACTCAAGAAAGGCCAAATAAAACATTTTATTTTAGGACAGTTTACTCGTTTATGCTGTAAAACACTGTAGCCTATGTAAGACAGAGCAACATCATTAAAAGGACCATTTTTAAGTGCTTGTAGGACATCAAAATAGATATATCCTCAAAAAACTAGACATCCTTAATTTGACCCATCACATAATTAACACAACGTAAAAAAAATCACAAAAAATATAATTTATTATTTAAATGGGCCACATTAGGCGCTAACCAAACCATCGATTTCCAATTACACCAAGCAATTTACTCTTTTGTTTGAAGTATTCTACCCCTACAACGACCCCGAAATTACGCATAGAACAATTAAGCAATTAACTCTCTCTTCCTAGATTACACTTTAAACCCACTAAGTGATCCATTGATTTAAAATTAACACTATAAAATACCTGTTATTATAATTCTTTACAGAAATTCGTTTTCCAGTTTAAAATTTACATTACAAGTTATTGCAAATAGCATGTTCTTTTTAGCTACAAATTTCAAAAGCCTTCGCTTACTGCCATCACCAAGTCGTTTGAATGGTTCTTCCATTACAATTTTCTATCCCAATCTAGTTTACACTGGTATTTTCCGCCAGTTCAAACTACGTTTGAATACATCCTGCCTTAGGCTAATTACATAGACTAGTTTAGACGGTACATGAATAACAGGCCGACTTACAGTTTATGGAATTAACTAATTGAAAATATTTTGAAAATTTGTATTTGTTTCTAAATTAATCAAGTAATTTGGGGTATTTTTATTCAGACCGAGCAACTTTTTCACACACAAATATCTCAAAGTCATATCAAATATATCTTCAAATATATCTCAAAGTCATTTTTAATCCCACAATATTACTACAAATGTTTTCTGTTAAGTTAGCAGTCTTTGTGACTGCATTGAAACTTCACTTTGAGATAACACAGGTATTTCATTTTTACAAAAGCTGCCTTTCCAAATTTCGGAAATAATTATTGTACTTTAGTAAAACGTCAAACCTGAAGATAGTGTAAAACCCAAATACTTATACTCTTTAATTTTAATTTTTGATTCATGCAGGAACATGTAAAGTCACAAAGGGCTTAATTATATTGAGTACGAGTGGAAATCAGAGGTACCTTACCTTTGTTCATGTCTCTTTCTTTCACCTTTACTACGATAGTACTCTTTACCTACTCTTATTATGTTCTGATCATGACGATATTAAAGTATTCAAAGACTAGTGCTATCTATATTGTGTTATTAATTTTGAAGCGATTTTGACCACGTGGTTTTTAAGAAGTCGTAAGCATGATTCTAGGCTTGTGAGATCAGATATTTTGATTTAACTGAACACAAAATGGGTGTCCTTCTTTGGTTCTTCTATGTGACAATTCTTAACAATACCACCTCTCATTAGTTGCATAGGGTATTTCTGACAGTTGGGTTGGGTAGTCAAATCCACGTGACGGATATGCAAACAGTTGGGAGTCACGTTCCTGGGCTTCTGAAGGCGGGAAACGAGTTAACCGTTCGTAAATTAATGCCGATATGTCGTATCTGCACTGCTGTAAGATAAAAAAGATAACTTTTTATTCTGTTTTCATTACCCTGTAGCAGTAAAAGCCCTTTGTGACTTACAACCAAACTTCTATCTTTATCCTACACACATACAAATATAAAAAAAATATATATATATTTCGAGTTATACAATCAAAATAATATGTCCCATATGATAAATTTTTTAGTGGAAAAAAAAGATAACAAATATCAGTTTCCTTTTATTTTATAACACATTTAGCCAATACAGAAATATCCAATAGTATCGATTTCATCCGTTATGTGGGTTTTGGAATTTATGATTTCAATTAGCTACATTCTTGGTTTCTAGTCTAATATTACTTTAAAGCAATTTTTTTTAATCTTATTTTTCCCTCAAATAATTTTATATCTTAATTATGCTATATATTAACCTTATTTGTTAAAAATATTAAACTCGCTTGAGAATTTTTAACTTAATCAAAACGCATGGAAGTGTTTTGAGTATGTGGATACACTAACAAATAGAACATGTGTTTACTTTCTCACATAGTGTAGAGAGGGCTAAAAATATCGGTGTCCATGTTATTAGTGGAAATAACAGTTTGAAGTGTTCTTAGCTCAAAAAATGATTTTGTGAATGATGTGTGTCGTCATTGTTTGACTGTCTGGCATCTGTCATGTTTTGTAGTGCTTTATATCTTAAAATATTGGACTGAAATTAATCAAATTTTGGCAATATCTCGAGATTATTTTTCCAAATTAAGTCGATAACTCAAAATTGTGAGCACCTGCCATAAGACAAATAAATAAATTTCAACATTTTTTTTTTTTTAACTGTCACCTAATAAATGAAGGTTTTTTTTCCTATGAAGAGCTTTGTTTGGTTAGTGTTTTAATTGTGATTAAATGAGTTAAAATTGTGTATTACTTGTCAGTATTTAGGTTTTAAAAATGATGTAAATGAATTCAACTGTTTCTGTTCAATATCTAGTGGTATTTTAATTTTTTGAAGTGATGGCTCATCTATAGTAAATCAGCTTCCATAAGGTATACTTTTGTAAGAAGTCACTAGTAATGAAGATAATTTAACCTAACCTAACATCGAAAAGAATGTCTATAAGAACGGTAGAAAGGCCTCGAATTAAAGACATATAAACTAACTGTTATACATTTTATAATCTTTAAAATAAAATTTGGTTTAGAGACTAAAATAATTCACTGAACTTTCATGGGATACATTCGTTAGAAACACTTTTCTGTGGTAAATAAATTATGGGATATAATATGTTTGAATTAGCTTTACATTCAGTAGAACTCCATTATTAAATTATCAATTTGATCTTGAGTTTTATATTGTTTACAACAAAAGATAAACAGACAGTCAGGCTGATAACGAATATTTGTTAACAGATGTTTCATATGGTCCAGACCATGAAAATTGTTGAACTTCTATAATTTATAACGTTATAGCATTTTGACATTTTAAATTATTTTTGTTTTAAAGATTTTATTTAAATAAGGAACCTATAAAGAGTGGGAGATGTATGACTGTAAAATCCCTTCAGAATAGATTAATTTTTCATATTTAACTAGAGAGTGATTGAATTAGAAAAGCAGCCGATTAAGTTACGCAATGTTCGTCCAATCAACACCCGGTATACTTCTATGTAGTATTAGTATTAGTAATAAAATATTACCCCGTAACTGGTTTGGACAATTATGTTGAAATACTTGGATCAGTTTCACTGTGATTTTGATACGTGGTTCATACTCTCTTTAGTTGTTATTTTATTCCTTGCAAATGTGCCCAAGTCACGATTAAAATAACTAAAGTGTATTTCTGTCTCTGTGACTTCATTGTGTAGAATTACTACACCATAATTAAGTCACAGAGACGGAAATACACTTTTGTTAGGTTATTTTATTATTGTAGTTTACTATTTAGTGTTAGTTAGTTAATTTTACACGATTTTGTTAAAAGTCTATTACCAGTACTGTGTTGTTTTTAACAGGGTATGTTATGCATTTCAAATCCAACTGCGTAGAAAAGTTTGGTTTTCGTAGATATGAGGTCCACTAGATATCTACACTCTATTGGAATATTGGTTGTGGTGTCTGTGGATTCCAGCTAGTGAAATTTTTAAAACCTAATTATTGAGTACTGTGGTCAAATTAACGATATAAATCATAGGTAATTCCGGAAATTACAGGAGGGTAAATGCAGTGATTATGATTCAGCTTATTCCTTTAACCCTGGTGTACATTTCAATAAAATTATGATCAACTAACTTGTAATTACAATCTAACATAAATTATGGCCTACCATTCCTCCTATTCCACTGTTGTAAGAGCCTACCAGCTAAGGGCAACGTCAGTTCCATCTCATTAACCCAAAGCAGGGATGAGATGAGCGAAACCCTTACAATAAAAGTGACAACATGTGACAACATGTTTGAGTTGCTCAGATTGGTTAATTTCGAGATATTTTACATTCCAAAGCGACCTTTAAAAGTTCGTTTCCATGCCTTAAGTTTTATATTATTTTCGTTAGAGGTAACGAAAAATATGGTTTCTTTTACTTTTTTAAATTTTGTTCTTGTAGCATGATGTGATTTTATTAGTCATAAATAAATATACACTAAAAAATGTAAAATAGCATTACCTAAATGGATATAAACAGGTTTATCTGGAATATATACGTTAAAAATCGAGTTGTGCCAAAACATGTAAGCCTATGTATATCAAATTTAGTATTAGATATCGGTTTGTGTTACGCATTTTTGGAGTTGCTTTACTCCATCCTAAGAAGTTTGAATTTTTTCGACGACGCCCATGGTTCATAATCACTTTTTGAGTGATAACTTTTGACTAAACAGTCTTTTTGGGGATATAGTGATATGCTTTATGTAATGTCTTACGAGGTACATTTTAACCAAGTTTAATTACAAGAGAGAGATCCAATTTTAAACATGAAAATAAACATGTATTCTTATAGAAGTTTTATCAAAATCGATCTTCTACACGTTTGAACTTCAGACAATAATCACACCTACAAGAGACAAAGATCATTCCATAAATCGCACTTTTAGCTTAAATGACGACAATAGGTTTGATCTGCTTCTTTTTCCTTCTTTTTTTTTAAATGTGAAAAAGCACTCGGTAACAACCGCTTAAAAAAAAAGGAAGATAAGAACGGAAACTTTAAAATAAATAAACACTACTAGCCATGGAATACTTGAATAGTATAAGGCAAGAAAAAAAAAAGTTGGTAAAGGAGACGTAATGGGAAAGATGAAGGAGAGAGATTACATGAAAAATATGTGTAGATCCAGCTAGTTGTCCTTAGGGTTGAGAGCTACTTTAGCAAAATGTGATCGGAACCGTTAGAGCCTATTTTTAGTAAATCGGTATTTTATGTTTTGATTTTATAGCAACCTCCAAAATTTGAGATACCGAAACATAAGAATTAACTATAATAATAAACGTTTCGAGATAATCCTAAAATATGCAGACATACCATTAAAATTAGTCCACTCGTTGAGCTGCAGAGACAGACACCAATCCAAAACTACAGTTTTGTACTCAAGTAAATTTTTCTTATCTTATTTTTACCTTAAATATTTTTATATCTTAATTAGGCTATATATTAACATTATTTGTTAAAAATATTAAACACGCTTGAGAATTATTAACTTTAATCAAAATTAATGAGAAATTAATAATCAAAATTATTTCTGACGAAATGAGGAAGATAAAGGAGATTGATGTTAGCTAAAATTACATGAAAAATATGTGTAGATCCAGCCAGAATCCCTTAGGATTATTGAGCTCATAAAATTTAGCAAAACGTGATCGAAATCGTAAGAGCCTATTTTTAAATAAATCGGTATTTTGTGTTTTGATTTTGTAGCAACCGCCCAAAATTTGAGATACCGAGGAAAAAAAGATAATAATAACCGTACTGAGATAATTCTAAAGTATGCAGACTACAAAATTTCACTAAAATTAGTCCACTCGTTTGAGCTGCAGAGCACTCCACACACGACAGACTCCAATGGAAAACTATAGTTTAGTACTCAAGTACGTCAGAAAGGTGTACTTAGATCAAAACTCGAGATTAATATTTACTTATTGACTATTTTATAGTAAGTAGCCTATGTGAGAAAAAATAAATTGAGAAACTAACAAAAATTCAACCCTATAAATTAAAATATATTCTATTTAAATTGACATAATCCGCGAGAAAAAATAGCAAACAAGTAACATACAAACTTCTTAGTAAAACTTACGATTATTTCGTATCCACTCTCACTATTCTCCAGTGTTTCATTAATCTTGTTTGCAATTCAACCATCGCAGAGTGAAATTGATAGATTGAACATCTCCTCGTCAGCAAATTGATATATCGTATCTGATATGTGATTGTTACTAGATAGATTGCTGAGTGTAAATTGATTAGATACATACATGTACTGTTGTTTGTGTGTGTAACAATAGAGATAGATTAGTTTTTTGTAAAGTCAAACATTTTAAGAGTAATATACAATTTTTACCCATTACAGTCAAATAATATTTTCAATATACAGACTGTTCTCCAATGCCATCATAGGAATTGCCTTATCAAAATAACTTCACAGAATATAATTTTTTATATATATTTACTTTAATTTATGCATTTTTAACTAGAAAAAAGCTTAAACAATATATAATTATAAATTTGCAAAAAGGAGTAAACTGTAAAAAACCTCTCATTCACTAATCCTCAAAATCAAATAAAAAATAACAAAATTATGCAACACCAAAAGTGTCTCGGTAGCTGTATATCAAAAATTTAAAATAAACTATTTTCGCTGCATTTGAACAAATATTTAGGTATTTTAATATTGTCTAAAATTGCATTCTGTGTACCATTTGTCCACCAAAAATCCTGCCTGCTTAGCGACATATACCATGCTACTTAAATATTGGCGAATATGCATAACTTGTTTGGCTATTGAGAACATGAAGTCTACTCTAGTGCACGGATCTGTATTTATCAGTACATAAATCAATGTACATTTCACTGCGCCACCAAAAATTATTGTATTATCCTGAATGTGGAGTTTACAAAAGTTCGTTAAAGTCGATAAACAACCTCCCTCCCGTTAAAACTCATAAGGTGCACACTCACATTATGATGACCTTATTGTTTCTTGTTACATCATTCACGATATTAAAACAGTCCAAAGTCAATCTGGATTAAAAAATGACTAACTTTAATGTTTTCAACAGAGATGGACTCTCTGTTTGTATGTAATTTTTGCGCCGGTATATGTCTGTTTATGAATGTTTCTGTTGCAGAGGCCTGAAGTAGTAGCTTGGGTTTGCGTATTAATATGAAATATTCTTATCAACTAAGTTTTTCAAGGATAAAATAATGCAAAAGCTGAAAGTTTCAAATATTTTAATAATATAAATGAGCTACAATTGTTTCGCCTTGCGGCATCATCGGGCGACTAAAACTAAGTTTTTGTTTGATTCTGTGATGTATGAGGATAAATGTACACTGTTTAACGGAGTGGAATTCGTTAGAAGAGGGTTGAAATCGAAATATAACAAATGCGTCACGTCGAAACTATTTGACAGATCATTAAGTTTTTTTTTTTACACAATTAGTAGTTGCCACGTTTCGTAGTTGAAGAAGACTATTTTAATTTATGGCGTGAGTATAAATATCCTGTTGACCAAAAATTT
This sequence comes from Aphrophora alni, assembly GCA_963513935.1. Classification (NCBI taxonomy): domain Eukaryota; kingdom Metazoa; phylum Arthropoda; class Insecta; order Hemiptera; family Aphrophoridae; genus Aphrophora; species Aphrophora alni. Next base: position 112,657,293 of record OY740770.1, read on the forward strand.
CAAATACAATAAACCAATAGGATATTGGCTTAACTGAAAGTTTAAACTATATCTACATTACCACAGAAAAAAATAAGAAGAAGATTGATTAATTAGTATAAACATAACATCAATTGTTTTTAGGTTTAACATCAACTAAGATCCAAGATAAGACAAAAAAGTATCATCATTAAATATATTAATATATTAAGTTGTTAATCATGACGGTCGACGTTTTTTTTTTTCTTCTTCTTCTTCTTCTTCTTTTTTTGTCATTTACACAATTGGCAAGTGTCAAATTAGCCATGGATTTAATGAATTTGATTATGTAGGAGTTTATTTAAGAAATAATATTCATAAATAAATACATTCTGTGGCATTTGATAACGAATAAGTATTTCTAAATACAAAGTTGTACAATTAGATAATTTATCTATCCGTAGTTGATTCACAACAAACCGGAAACTTTTTGTTATTGTTAAATCTTGTTAATATAAAGTACAGTATATATATATATTTAAACGAGTTTTTCCTATTAGCGATAAAATCAATTAATCTTACTTGAAGTCACTTTAATGTTCTACATTTCAGTAACTGGATTCCTAACAAGACGTAATAAAGGAACAGCTCTTTTCGTTTCCAACATCAACAGCGGTTTTTTACTATACATCAAACAGCTTTTGACAGTTTGATTTATCGTTTTTCTTCAATATTGTTTACATTTATTACTTGCTGAATATGAGGATATTATCCCTGAGCGAAGCGAGATACTGTTAAATCTGCCATTTGACATTTCAGTATTTCTTGCTGTAATAGCCAAACTTTTTATAATAGTTATATATGTTTCTTTTTAACTAGGCCATATATATATATATATATATATATATATATATATATATATATATATATATATATATATATATATATATATATATATATATATACAAGTTAGAGTTAATTTTTAATTTCTAAGTGGTGAACATTCTATACAGTTACTATACGGTTTAATAGCATGGACGAGATTGATTGAGTATAACGCCGGTTGATATGTATTCAATATGATGGTGTGATCAGAATATAATGCGCAATCATTCTAAAAATAAACAGGAAATTAATAAATATTCCCTGGAATGTGTTTTTACTTTACTAAACAAAATAAAAAACTTTTTAAAATAATATATTTTAGGGATGGTTACATTTGTACAAATTTAACCCTTTACGGTATGGTATTATATAAGGCCGTTACTATAGTATTACAGAGTAGAAACATATAAATTAATTTAATAATAATAGTTACAGTGTATTGTTCAATACTAATAATTTGCATTCTTTCGTTACAGGTATGTTGAGTGGGAATTACTATCTATGTTAATTCAAGTAAGTTCATTACTATTTATTAATTTACTAAACTCTCGCATTAGACCTGTGCTAATAAGCGGCTTGAATCTGTCATCCGGTTTGTAGCATAAAGTAGATGGAAGGTTTTGAAATTACCTTTCTATGTATGTGTGCAGAAGTTATTGTGGTAAAGGTCTATCAGAATATCTCATTTCACTACGTATTAGTCTGTATACCTCCATCCTTTCCGGAGTTCGGTAACTGACAACTGCTATAGGATTTTTTATTATGGGCCCCTCAATTTGCGGCGCTGCTGTACTGATATAATAATGCAAAAAATTTAATGAGTATATCAACGTGTTCCTTATTATATTCCCTGTATAACCATATATAGTTTATATTTTTAAAACATATTGTTAAATGCAAAAATAACGATGGAAGGTAAAAAAAAACATGGTAGTTCAACTGGAATTCTACCCTCACCCCAAAAAAACCCATAAACTATGAAATTAAGTACTGTAATTAATATTTCATCCTCACACAGCATTAAAATATTTATTTTCATTTAAATCTCTAATGATTAACAAATAACGAGACGAAATTAATTAAATACCGTTGAAAAGAAATAACATGAAAGAGCATACATAATTAGAACGGATAATAATTATTCCTTTTAATCAAAAGTTGTTTTGATTTTTTAACTTTTTAATGTTGTCAGAAATTAAAATATAATTATAAAAAATAGTCTTAAGCACAAATGTGTGAGATGAAAATATACAAACATTTTATCATAGGTCTTTTAATTCACATTTAATCGCTGTATTGTGGTTTTAGTCCAATTTCGTCTTGTAAATACGATTCCTTCATTGTAATATTGTTTCTTTTACATTTTAAACATTTATTTCTTCTTTTGTTGCTACACATTTTCAAAAAATTCTAAGAAAAACATATATTTTTTAACCGTGTTAAGGTAGGTAGTTGCTTAACTTGACCATTTCATACTTCGTTTGCATATTTGCACTTTTGTTACGCAGTTACAGTCTTGCAATCAACCAATCTTTATGAAATTTATAATTAACGTTCTTTACAACTCGTCTTAATGATTTGAGTATAAGGTTTTTTTAAAATTATTACGTTTTAAAATGGCGGTAATTCGAAACATTTCATGATGTTATCAAGACTTGGTTGCGGATTTGTACAAAACATTATACTCTTTAAGAATCAGAGCAATGAAAAGTAGACTAGCATTTAGTCACCTGTTGTAATATATATCATAAGTGTTTACATTATAAATGTTCCATTGACTGGGACGCCACTTTAGATGATAGAATACTGCACCTTACTAACAACTGTAGGGCCGATGTCGTTACAAAAACCACATTTTTGGCTTAGGGTTTTTGACACGGATATTTCCACAATAAACTCAACATAGATTTTATACTCACTCCAGACAATTATCTTGCGTAAAAAGACGAAGAACTTCATATATTATGTCGTTGTAAAAGTATATTTACGAAAGCTTAATAAAATTTGTAATTGATCACACCAAGGAAAATACAACGATAGCTAAAATGTTTAAAGATAAGCTGGGAATAAAACATTCACTCCCATTCAATACCCCACCTCCAACCCCAAGGCACCGTTCTACTTTTCTTCCCCTTTTTCTAAATCTAACCATAAATATTTTTATCAATATTGAAACACATTTTATACTTCGTACTATATACACTTGTTAATCTGGTTAGATTAATCCTCCAGGTTTTACACAATCCATTTTCACACGAGAAAATGTATTATGAAAATATCGCAGGTACATGTTTTTTATTTTACAACATGATAATGGTAAATATAATTGTATCGATTTTTTGCAATTCGAATGTTTACACATAATTTTTTATGTAATTTCCATTTCATATTTCCAATTCTATATGCAACAAAAGTGAATTGAGAGAAACTATTTATAGTCTGATAATTTTCTTATTTAGAGTGAAAAACAACAAACTAATATTCACTTAATGATTGTGGAGTGCCTTAACAGGAAATATATATTTTTTTGAGAATAGATTTATGAGTTAGATTCCTCATTTTCATCACACCTATCAGGTTTGTTTTGACCTACTCCAGTTTTTTCTATTTAATTAGAGAATTCGAAACATAAAGGATGATATTTTAAGATATCTCACCAGTGCATGATAAACAACTTCATAATAATAAATCATGTTTGTTGTTCCTAGTAACCTTATCGTTGGACAAATATTGTTGTTCCGATTGTCCTTCCAGATATATGTCACGACAATAAATAACAGATAAAAGTATATGTCTTAGGCTTATGTGACTCAATTTTAGGAGTGTTCATAGGAAATTTGGCGCTTCAACTTAAATTTATGTCTTTTACGTTCCCAGAGCCTGCTTTGTGTAATTTTTAACTTTTAGTCATTCACTTTTGTCATCATACTCTCCTTATTATGTTAATGGAAAATAAAAGCTCCTTTTAACTTGTGTAAAACGTAACTTTTAATTTACCAAAAACGTATATTATTAGTTTATTTCCTATTCTTTAAGTATGTTAAATACAAGGTAGAAAGAATTAATACAAACAGGCGTCTCCAATCTTAATGCTTGTTATGAAATGTAAAATAATCCGATGCAATTAGCTGCTACTTCTTCATAAAGAGACGTCGTAATGATTGTATAACGATATCGCGTTATCAAATAAATAATAAAATAAAGGATAACAACGATCTCTATAAAAAATGAGTAATTACATGTAACTTATGATATAAAGGGGAAACTAAATTAAATAATAGAAAAATAATGAACAACTAGTATCATCTGGTAACAGAAAATATTATTTTAACAAAAAAATAACCAAAAGGACATCTGTGCACAACAAATTAGGAGAGAAAGCGTGCAAAGAGAAAAGAAGCCGTTTTCGCTAACCTTGTAGTATACACGTGCTAACGTTAAACAATTTGTAACGGTATCTAAAGGGAGATTTTATGTCACGCAGCTGGATGTATAAAAAAAAGAGAAATCTACAGGGAGAGAGACCTGATGGGACACGCTAGAAAGCATAACGGTACTTCTAAAAAACATGAGAAACCGACAAAAGGAATTAGGTCGGCCAATCGGAAAACAGCCACATGGTGAAAGCTAACGAATTTAAAAAAAATACAGCCACTAGGAAAAAAGAACAACATCTGGGGAGAAATCGAGAATTCAGCGAGCGAATCGGAGGGGTGAAAGCGAAGGAAAGTTTGGGAAGAAGGGAGAGGTTTTTGGCGTCGAAAATTTGAAGAAGAGTCTAAAATCTGGAGTGGTGAGAGGAGGTCTTAGGGACAGAGAGCATTCTGTGGGACAGAGTAAGGGAGTTAGATTGACCATGAGACTAGGGTTCTCTGTGTCAATACGTCGAGAAAATTAATTAGTTGAATCAAAGTTGAAAAGAGAGTTAGTAGTTTTTAGTCAAAAGTTTGTTGAGATTTTGGAGCAGATTAAAATATTTTGGAAGAATTGTTCGAGAGAAGAGTCGGAAGAACTAATTCATCGCCAGTGGAGACTTGAGGAGGATCATCAATCCGAATTCCAGGATTAAGTGGTTGGAGATAGTGTGTGGAGTGTTTTGTTTTTTTATATATCTAAATCAAATTTAAAGCCATCGTTGTGTTGTGTGTGGAAAGTGTCTCGTCGATCAAAATTGGAAAGCAGTACCAACGATAAGTACAATTTAAAATTCTTGTTCACTTTAAAATTATAAATTCATTTTTCTAAAATAATTCACTTTAATTGAGCCATAAAAGAACCTAACGACCCCAAAAAGAGATAAGAGAATTAATTAAATAAATTAATAACTAACAAATTGAATAAAGATTATAATAAAGTTTAATTTTATAAAGGAAATAATTGTTTGTGTATAAAAAAAATAAAAGTAATTCAAATTACAGATTAATTTCATTAAAAATTAACGCCAATTGTGGAAACTTGATGTTTTTTTTTAGTAATAAAGTCTAGCATAAGGAAAGACAATTAGTTAAGATAAATTTGTATATTACATAACATTAAGGAATGCTTGTGGAATGAATGAAGAAATTTTAGACACTAATGGAATAGATGTACGTTTTTATGATTCTTTGACATGTTGCTTAAATAAATTAAGGTTTGTTTTTTAAGTAATACGTTGTGTCAGGTGTGTTATTTATATTTCCACATTTTGCAAGTTTAGGAACAACTAAACATATAGCAGGTAATTAAAATAATATTGAATTATTAATATCTAATAATAATTATTATTCAAAATATTCAAAATAAATAAATTAACTTAAATAAACATATATATAACGTCTTAAATGTTATATTTGGCTCACCAACGTGTGGCTTTTGTTTAAAATTATAAATCAAGATTAAAATAAATAATATAACTAAACTTGCGTTTTTGTTATATTTGGCGCACCAACGTTTGGGCAAAAATTAAATAAAATAAAAAAAAAAAAAAATAGCAAACAAGTTGTTTGTTATATTTGGCGCTCAACGGCGGGGCTCAATTAAAAGTGAAGTTTTAATTGTTAAACATAGAAATTGTAGAATAAGGACATAGACATTGTTGTAGGATATATTGTGTATTGTGTATTGTGTTAGAATAAGAGAATTAGATAGAGATATATGTTGACGAGAAGTAGGAAAAGAGTATTAGATTCAAATATGGCCAATGAAAGTGAAATTTATAACCAGATGGGGCTAGGGAGCGAAAGCTTAAATTTCAGCGAAGAGGGGAATCAAATTGCGGAAGTAGAACAAATTAGAGGGTTAGAAATTGAGGGTAATGTAGAATTCCGGGCGGGGACCAGCGATAGGAATCCAAGGGTAGAAACAGCGGTAGGACAGGTAGGAGGAGACGGTATGGCGGGATTGCAGGAAATGATAAGACAAATGGCCGAGGAGAATCGTAAGTTAGCCGAAAAAGCTACAGAGGAGAATCGTAAGTTAGCTAAGTTAGCGGAGGAAAAAGCCGAGAAGTTGGCTAAGTTAGCGGAAGAAAAAGCCGAGAAGTTAGCTAAGTTAGCTGAAGAAAAAGCCGAGAAGTTAGCGGGAGAAACTCGAAAAAATTTTGAATTAATCGAGAACAATATTGAGAAGATCGCGAAAAAACAGGAGGAGATGTTAGGAACAATTCGTGGGGAATTAAAAAATAGTATCAACGAGGTCGAGGATAGGATTAATAAAAAATTAGAAGAACGATGCGACGGCGTAGAAAATCGAGTCCGAACGGTAGAAGAAACGGTAGCGGAAATCCGGACGAATTTCGAGGGACAAGTCAAGAAAACGGGAGAAGAATTCGGCAACCGAATCCAGGATTATCGTGCGGAAACCGAGATTCGCGTGCGAGAGATCGAGGACCACGGAATCGTTGTCGACGTTAGGATACAGGAACTTGCGCAAAAAGACGGAGAAATACGGGAGAACTGTGTAAAATTTAATGACGTTAATACTGCTAAACTGGAAGAAAACGCGAAAAAGACGGATGAGGTCGCGAAGAAATTAATAGAGCTTGATAGAAGGTTAAGAGCGGTTAAAAACAACGGAGAGGGATATATACAAGAGCCGGAAATAAGGAACATAACTTTCTCAGGAAGGGAGCGGTTTCCTATGCAATTCGTAAACGTAATGAAGGAGATTAGTGAGAATATGGTAGGGAACAATATGAACTGGATCGACCGGTACCTGAAGGACGACGCGTATATCTGGTGGCGTTTGCATAGGGGAAGCGTGCAAAATTTCGAACAATTCGAAGAATTATTTAAGGAAAAATATTTCAACGAAATAATCCAGGCCAAGATTAGGGATCAGTTGGAATTTGGAAAATTCAGAGGTAGAATGGGGGAAGAAGCGATCGCATACGTAGAGACATTGATGTTGCAATGTTCGGAATTAAATCCACCATTAACGGAGGATCAATTAGTATACAAAGCGGGGAAGCATTTCCACCCAAATGTGCTCATTGCAATAATTACGCGAGGAATAAAAAGGAAAACAGATTTCATAAAGTTATTGATGGAATTTGAGCATGCTAGAATAGAGCAAATTAATGAGAGTGCTGGAACGGAAATAAACAGAAGGAATTACCAGGAAAAGGGAAATTATAACTACAATAGTAGGCAAGATAACTGGGGTAGACGACCGAATGACAGACAAACCACATGGCGAGAAGAGGGGCGTAGACCTTTTAACGAAAGGGAAAACGTAAACAAACCTAGTACGAGCAATGACCCTGGCAGCCAAGACAAGAGGGTTGTCAAGGAACAGATGCCTAACGGTCGGAATAAGTGAAAGTTGAAAGGGAGCGTAAGCGATAGCCGACAAGAGACTTTACAACCTGCCACAATAATGAACACCCTATTTACAGATTTAAAAGACCGTTTAGAGGAGGAAGACGACCCGTATTTTATAAATAAAAATCTTAATAAATGCCCGGAAATAAAAATAGAATTCAACAACATCAAATTAAAAGCACTAGTAGATACAGGTTGTGAATTTAATTCCTTGTCGGAACAGTATTATTCCGAAAATAAAGAGATGATGGGAAAATACGAGGAGCTACCAGTCGCCGGCGTTAAGGTTATTGGAGCTACTGGCTTACGCTCGAAAAATGTAAAAAGGCAGATCATTATAGAAACGAAAGTAGGAGAGTTTACGCTGAACGTTCATTTTATTATTGTACCCGAATTGATAAGAAATTGTATTTTAGGATTAGACTTTTTAGTAAAGAATAAGGCTGTAGTGGATTTCATAAGTAATAGGTTAGAATTAAATAATGTTTCAAAGGATAATGATGAGATAAAAAATGAGATTTTGTTCGAGGATCCGGAAGAGCGATATGATGAAAAATTAATACAACATATGACTACGGAAAATTACGATACAAGTCAGGAAGAAATAATAAATAAATTAAATGAATTAGGGCATATTTCTATAGAACAAAAGGAACAATTAGGTAAAATTTTAATTAGGTATAAAGATGTATTTTGCAAGAAACCAGGGTTAATCACGACATATCAACATAAATTAAAAGTAACAGATAAAAGTCCCTATTGTCAAAGAAGTTGGCCGGTAGCTATGAAATTCCGAGAAAGTGTTGACATGGAAATTGAACGAATGATGGAATATGGGATAATTGAGAGATGCAATAGCCCGTACATTAATCCGATAGTTCCGGTTTGTAAGAAGGACGGAAGTGTTAGAATATGTTTGGATGCGAGGATTATCAACGCTAGAACGGTGCCGGATTACGAAGGATCGCAGCCTATACAGGAGTTATTAACCATAGAAAAGCGCGTTAATTGGATGAGTAGTTTTGACCTGACGAGCAGTTTTTGGCAAATACCGTTACATGTGGATAGCCGCGATTACACCGCATTTTTACACAAGGGGTTATGCTACCGATACAAGACTGTGCCATTTGGTCTAAGTACTAGCTTAGCCAGCCTCACCAGAGGATTAAACTCGATATTAACTGAGGAAGTTAAACAATTTATCACCCTATATGTCGATGATTGTTTGTGTTTAGCTGAGAACTGGACGGAGCATTTAAAACAGATTGAGAAAATATTAGAGGTATTCAAAAATGCAAATTTAACTGTAAATTTAAGCAAGTCTAACTTTTGTAGACAGGAAATAGAGTATTTAGGATTTTTATTAACCACGCACGGTATTAAACCACAGGCAAACAAAATGGCAGCAATACAAAATTTCCCACGGCCTAAGACAGCCAGACAGTTGAAGGGATTTCTCGGACTTACTAATTTCTACCATAAATTTTCAAAAAACTACGCATCGGTAACAGCACCATTACAGGGATTATTGAAAAAGGGGACCAAATTTAAGTGGACTAGTGAGATAGAAGAGAGTTTTAAAAGAGTTAAGAAGGAATTTGAAGAAGTAGTAACGTTACGACATCCTGACCGCGATAAAATGTTCTACCTACAGACAGACGCGTCGGAAATCGCAGCAGGAGGGCAATTATATCAAATTGGGGAGGATCAAGAAATAGCAGTTATTGCGTACACCAGCCGGACATTTAAGGGAGCAGAACGATTCTATAGCACAGCCGAAAAAGAATTGTATAGTGTAGTAATTTGCCTTAGGAAATTTAGAACCTACGTATTAGGAAAACGATTAACTGTAATTACTGATAATAAAGCAATCACATTCATCAATAATTGTCGACTATTGAATGCCCGGATGACCAGATGGATTCTGCTTATACAAGAATACAATATTACGATTAAGCATTGCAAAGGGAAAGATAACATCGTGGCGGATACTCTAAGTCGGTATCCAGAGGACAATGCGGAAATACAGGAAACTGGAGAAGAGAGATTTATAGAAATTTTAATGTTGGCAAAAGGATTTAATATAAAATTGGGGAAAACTTTAAGGAACTTCGAAACCATACAAAGGGGGGACCAAAATTGTAAAAATATCATAGAACACTTAAATAGAAATAATCCAAAATTTAAGACTTTTTATCAAGTATATGAAAAAAAATTATTTCGACGAGAGAAGGGAGTATGGAAATTAATGGTACCAAAAGACTTTGTAAAAATATTAGCCAAAGAAATACACGAAATATACGGACATGTGGGAATTAAAAAATGTTACAAACTATTTAAAGAGGACTTTACAGGAGACAGCATCACGAAACACATAAGGGACGAACTCATTAAATGTCCAAAATGCCAAAAATGTAAATTCGATATCAAACACAGAAATGCGGAGATGTTGCCAATAGTTCCAAAAGGGGTAGGAGAGTTGGTCTGCGTGGACTATTATGGACCATTGCCTAAGTCAGTTGGGGGGTGCAAATACATATTCGTGATGATAGACGCCTTCACGAAATATACCAAATTATATAAGGTACGGAATACTACAACTACAACCACTTTAAAACAAGTAGAAAAATACCTACAGGAAGTACAAACGCCAAGACACATTCTATCTGATAATGGGACACAATTTACATCACCAAAATGGGAAACGGGTTTAACAAGACTGGGAATAAAGAAGAGGACAGTAGCAATTAGAAATCCACAATCTAACATGGCGGAGCGTATCATGCGGCAATTGGGGCAATTTTGCAGAATATTAATAAAAGATAGACATCAGGACTGGGGAAAAATCATAGAAATCGTTGAAACCATTATTAACGAGTCATATCATGACACAATAGAGACCACACCCGTAGAAGCGCAATTTAAAAGAAAACCTACACGCAATTGGAGCAGGTATATCATCAAGCCAGACGATCAGCGAGAACCAATCACCAGCGATGCTGAAATCTACCTGCGAATAAAAAATAAACGTGAGAAGTATGCCGAGAAATTTAACGAACAGCACCCACCAACAGAATATAAATTGGGAGAACAAGTCTTAGTACGCGCTTGTATACCATCGAAGCTAATTCTAAAAAGGTACCACAAATTTTGTGAATTATATGAAGGACCTTACTTAATTAGAGAAAAATTAGGAAATACTACATATAAATTAGGATATTTACATAAGGATAAGATTAGGGGTACGTTTAATTGTAGATTATTAAAAGCATATCATCACTAGGAAATAAGATTAGAAATAACACATGTCAGGGTAAACAAATAAAGAAATCTAGGTTAGGACGATGAAAAAATAAACAAAGGGGAAGCAGACATGACCCAAAACAAATGGTCAACAACCTACCACAAGAGAACAATAGAGAAGGGATCCATTGTCAAACACTGAGGTTTACCACAATTAACAATGGCATTGTAGGAAAAGGTTTTGGGACAAATAGTTTTACAATTCCACGGGCAAAGATTAAATTTATTTCTTAGCCAAACCAGGAAATTAATTTAATCTGGGGACACTATAACGATATCGCGTTATCAAATAAATAATAAAATAAAGGATAACAACGATCTCTATAAAAAATGAGTAATTACATGTAACTTATGATATAAAGGGGAAACTAAATTAAATAATAGAAAAATAATGAACAACTAGTATCATCTGGTAACAGAAAATATTATTTTAACAAAAAAATAACCAAAAGGACATCTGTGCACAACAAATTAGGAGAGAAAGCGTGCAAAGAGAAAAGAAGCCGTTTTCGCTAACCTTGTAGTATACACGTGCTAACGTTAAACAATTTGTAACGGTATCTAAAGGGAGATTTTATGTCACGCAGCTGGATGTATAAAAAAAAGAGAAATCTACAGGGAGAGAGACCTGATGGGACACGCTAGAAAGCATAACGGTACTTCTAAAAAACATGAGAAACCGACAAAAGGAATTAGGTCGGCCAATCGGAAAACAACCACATGGTGAAAGCTAACGAATTTAAAAAAAATACAGCCACTAGGAAAAAAGAACAACATCTGGGGAGAAATCGAGAATTCAGCGAGCGAATCGGAGGGGTGAAAGCGAAGGAAAGTTTGGGAAGAAGGGAGAGGTTTTTGGCGTCGAAAATTTGAAGAAGAGTCTAAAATCTGGAGTGGTGAGAGGAGGTCTTAGGGACAGAGAGCATTCTGTGGGACAGAGTAAGGGAGTTAGATTGACCATGAGACTAGGGTTCTCTGTGTCAATACGTCGAGAAAATTAATTAGTTGAATCAAAGTTGAAAAGAGAGTTAGTAGTTTTTAGTCAAAAGTTTGTTGAGATTTTGGAGCAGATTAAAATATTTTGGAAGAATTGTTCGAGAGAAGAGTCGGAAGAACTAATTCATCGCCAGTGGAGACTTGAGGAGGATCATCAATCCGAATTCCAGGATTAAGTGGTTGGAGATAGTGTGTGGAGTGTTTTGTTTTTTTATATATCTAAATCAAATTTAAAGCCATCGTTGTGTTGTGTGTGGAAAGTGTCTCGTCGATCAAAATTGGAAAGCAGTACCAACGATAAGTACAATTTAAAATTCTTGTTCACTTTAAAATTATAAATTCATTTTTCTAAAATAATTCACTTTAATTGAGCCATAAAAGAACCTAACGACCCCAAAAAGAGATAAGAGAATTAATTAAATAAATTAATAACTAACAAATTGAATAAAGATTATAATAAAGTTTAATTTTATAAAGGAAATAATTGTTTGTGTATAAAAAAAATAAAAGTAATTCAAATTACAGATTAATTTCATTAAAAATTAACGCCAATTGTGGAAACTTGATGTTTTTTTTTAGTAATAAAGTCTAGCATAAGGAAAGACAATTAGTTAAGATAAATTTGTATATTACATAACATTAAGGAATGCTTGTGGAATGAATGAAGAAATTTTAGACACTAATGGAATAGATGTACGTTTTTATGATTCTTTGACATGTTGCTTAAATAAATTAAGGTTTGTTTTTTAAGTAATACGTTGTGTCAGGTGTGTTATTTATATTTCCACATTTTGCAAGTTTAGGAACAACTAAACATATAGCAGGTAATTAAAATAATATTGAATTATTAATATCTAATAATAATTATTATTCAAAATATTCAAAATAAATAAATTAACTTAAATAAACATATATATAACGTCTTAAATGTTATATTTGGCTCACCAACGTGTGGCTTTTGTTTAAAATTATAAATCAAGATTAAAATAAATAATATAACTAAACTTGCGTTTTTGTTATATTTGGCGCACCAACGTTTGGGCAAAAATTAAATAAAATAAAAAAAAAAAAATAGCAAACAAGTTGTTTGTTATAATTGTTTGATATATATATATATATATATATATATATATATATATATATATATATATGAATTATAAATCGAATTAAATTCATAACCTCTTCGATCTGTTCTATTATCGCTGTACCGGTTTTAACATGTAACCAATTTTTGTTTCTTTACTGATCTTGTTTTTTTTCAATAATATTGTAGAGGTGGTAAGATTGAGATTTTTAAACTAATAATGGTGCGATATGATAATGATAAGTGCGAGTACTCTTTACTAATAAGCCGTTTCAAATAGTAGCAATTTTGAAATCATAATAATATTTTTTTTTATTGCAAAAACATTTCACTCCCTTTCTCTCAAACTCATTTGTAAATTACGAAAAAAAATTCTATATTATATATTACTACATAAATCGATAAACTCGGTGTAAACAAATATTAAATAATTATTTACAGCCTTTTTTTAAGGAAAGTAAATAAATCGTAAATCAAATTTTATAGTATATCCGTAATACGAACTAAAATTCATATATTAAATGATTTTAAACAATATCGGTTGAAAATCAAAATAGCTAAACATTTTTGGTGTCCTCTCAAACCAATTTTTAAAGAAACATACAGAATTATGGGAGTTAGAAAAGTTTACTTTTCTAAACAAAACACACAAATTTGAAGCTCTGAACCCCCTCCTCGCAATTCTCGATGTTTTAATCATATTTTACTTTATCCGTCTATTTTACTGATTACTAAGTTATTTATTGTTGTGTGTCTTGTGGGTGTAGAAGAGTCTTCTTTGACCAACAATTGTTACGTTTTTAAAACATTAATTTTAATCTGAAAAAAAAAGAAGAAAAAAAAAGTATAATCAATATATAAATAGAGTTTATGATTTCTTCGTTTCTGCCTTAGACGGGCTCTAAGTTTAAATATTATTTTGTTGAAATCAAATTGGCTTTTATAAAGGCCAAGTTTGTTTTTTACCCTTAATTGGTTAACTTTAAGTTAATTGTACTTACAATCTTTCAACCTGGATTTTGTTATTCACAAACCACAAGCATTGTGTGTTAAATCTGTTTGGTTTCTTCACATTTTAACAAAACTTGATTGAAACTGATAGAGTTGGTTTTGAAAAATTACGCCTTTTAAATCATCTCCATTCGATTAGTTATATTTTTACCGATAACTTATGAAATATTATTTTAGAGTGAAGGTTACCAGTATGATTTGATTGAACATGTAAAGCCTACGATTCAGCTAAATCAAAGTTTTGTATTTTCGTTTTAGTCAAGGTACCCAAAATGTCAAGTTATCAAGCAGTTGGGGGAAGAGGAATCCGGAGATATATCTAATTATGCCCACGTACTAAATTGGAATAAAATCGGTTCACTCGTTTAGACTGAAGAACACTGCACAGACGACAGACGAAAGGCATCTGTCTCATAAACAGACAGTCGCCAGAGAGACATCATTACAACAAACACATTTTGTACGCACAAGACATCAAAAGTGGTATGTTTGCAAAGAACTTGTTTTCAGTGTTTTATTATTCACATTACTTTCTTTACACTATCTATATAGTATATTTTTTTGAGAAAGAAAAATCAATAAAAATCGTATCCAATGAAAAACATATGTAGCACATCATGGGATGAAATAACAAAATAAGTAGTGACTTCTAGAGCATTAGTATGTCATGTAAACCACAACGTGCTTTTTGTACTCAAACCTTCAAGAGTGTATGAAGAAAAAGAGAAATAGGAATATCTATTTAATTCACTGTTATCTTGACATGTATTATCTTAGCGATCAGCGGAGATGGTTTCCAACCGCACTCACAGAAGTCAACATTCACGGATCAACACAAGGTCGTTACATCCGAAAGACCTACAGTTCACAAAAAGCTTAAGAGACGCGCGCAGAGGAGTTACATTATCTAGAAAGCGACTGTCCAGTTTATTGTACAGTGTAACAACATTTTTTTCTTAATTGGGGATAATTTATTAGTACGACATTTACTCTGGGTAGTTGAAGGTTTTGTAAAATATAATTTGTTCTTGAGCTAATAATGGTGTCAAATTAATTCTGTAAGTAAGAATCAAGACGTTTCATAGTTTCATCTTTCAGTGTATTCATAAGAGAAGTAATATTGAATATTTTCTATAATACGAGAACATTTTCAATGGAAACTCTCGCAATTTTATTAAAAGTCGTATTCTGCTCTCAGAGTTTGCCTTGTATTGAATAGTCGCTCTAAACAAAATAATTCTAACTTCTATCATTACTGCAGTTCAACTTTTCTAAAAGATATGAGTTCTAGATTCTTTTCTAATTCTTTCCGAAACATAAATCCTATATATATATATATATATATATATATATATATATCTTTGTTTAAAACATCTACACAATATCGCTAAATTAACATTGTGCTGATATATTTATTGTCATAGTTATTTTGTAAATGCATATACAATAATATTAATAAAATCAGCATAATAATAAAGGTATATAATTAGCATATTCCAATATAGGTTTGATTGCAAGGAATATTCTGAAATTATTCTTGTCTATTTGCTTACATTAATATTGACGGATGAATGGATATGGTATTACACATGTTTTAATTTATTCAATAATTTGCTAACCAATTATTGTGTCCCGCATTTGGGAGCACGCCATTTAGCATCAGCTAGGACTATAAATTTATATCTCAAATTGCCTATTGCAGGATCTCAAAGTAATGATATCAAAGCCGTGGTTTCCAGATAATGGACTGTGCAGGTTTTCCTCAGATTGTCCAGTTCTATTAATTAATTTGGGCAATGTATATGATTATTTAATGTTTTGCTACGCGTTGAGAGTCGTGAGGAAATTCCCTCAACCACGATAATTGGCGTGAACTGCTGTTTTGACACGTATATTTAGATTAAAATTGGGAATTGAATCCTGGTTTTTACGTGTGATTTAGACTAACTTTAAATCTGTTAACTGGTGTAATTAGTTTTGGAAAACTTTATGTAGTATTAAGTTTAGAGTCTAGGATTGTGAATTTACTACTATTCACAAATATTTCTGTTCACATTGTTTGGTGTCCAAGTCACTTTATATATTATAATGAGTAATAAATTATTTTATTTTTATTACCTTTATAGTACCGTCATGTGACTTTGTATTTGTCTTATTACAAAGACGCGTTTCGGAGTCGTAGCTCCATCTTCATTAATTTCACTCCGTAGAGGTCGTCAAAACATTAAACCTAATAAAAACATAAACACTAAACACACAAATATATACACGTATACATTGATTTAAACACTATCTTACGTGCACACAGTTTCATGGTTCAGTGAATTTTCCTCACATGGCGGTACTATAAAGGTAATAAAAATAAAATAATTTATTACTCAATATATTTCTAGGTTAGTGTACTCGCCTAATTATTAACTATGTTTTGTAGAATTAATTATGAAATCAATATATATATATATATATATATAACATTAAAAAGATTGCATACATACAATTTTTTACAACAGTTTAAAAAAATAAGTGCCTTATAGAACAGAACATAGCCGTGTTCCTTATTAAACTGTCTATTTTCTTAGATGTATAAGATAAATGTAATGCAGAGTTGTAGTATGAAAAATATATATTTTTTAAAATAAATAAATAATAGTCGCGAAAATTATATTTTACTTACCCTCCCTCTCTAGAATAAATTATGCATATTTTGAAAACCTTTCAAGGCATTGCATATTTAGAACATGATATTATATAAACTTCTTATACATAACATTGATGGAAACAAGTATTTTCAATTTTATTAATTTATTTTAGTAATAAATAATATGACATAGTTTCAACAGATTTTCTCTATTAGCCTTTAAGACAAATTCAAGTAAAAACGATAAAGTCGTCATTTTTGTAGAGCAAAAATTGTATACGGTTTTTTGCACATTGTACTTTTTATTGCCAGACTTGTTATAATTGGTTGAAAATTTAATCAAATATTTAAATGTTTTCAAATTATTTCATAAAATGCTCAGAATTATAGAGCTGGAAAGAAGCTATAATTGGATTATTTTTATATTATTTATACAATAATAACTAAATTTGAGAGGATTAATATCTTGATTTTCCTGAATTCTTTTAGTTTTCCGCTAATAAATCGGAGAATATTTTGTATATATATGCAATTGTCAAGATATTTTTTAAACTTTCATAGTTGAAATACATACAATTAATTATATTATTATTATTATTTACAATTCAGTACTGTCAAAGCTAACAGAAATGTTATATTTTAATCGTGAAAGGTTTTGATAACTTTCTCTGTTGTAATCATTATTATATACTTATATATAAAGTATGGTAAAGTGAGTAGTAAACACTGTCAAATTCTGAATGGAATAGAGTTTGGGTGTTTATTGAAATACTGGATCGTAATCGAAAAATTTTTATTCTAGAAATTCGTTGATACGTTTTTTTAAAAAAAATTCTTAAAAATTGTTTATGATGTTGAGGTTAACGCTCTATTTGTGGGGGTGGAGATATATACTCTTTGAAATACCTCTTAAAAGCTTAGAGTAAGGGATGACCACTTCACCATTAGCCTAATCTAGCAAATCGTTCCCCTCTTAAGGTATGAGTTATAGTACTTTATTAATGCTTTTGGTTCTAGGATTGCTATACTTGACCTCGACCAAAAGTTTCTGCTTTATTACTTATACAAAGTGTCAGTAAGTAGAGTAACAAACTTTGGAAATTGAATAAAATTAAAACAACAATTTTTTTTAGTATCAACCACAATGTTTTAATAGAAACTTGCCGACCATGGTTTCGCTAGTTATAGCATTGTCAAGGCTTATACAAGAATGAAACAATAAGGTTCAGTACACAATATATACACATTATAACAATAGCTGGGTTTTCCCATATAACCTAGGTGAGAAAGGTAGAGGAAGGGAGTGGAGAGGAGGGTCAATGACTTGACTTGGTTAATGGTTTCAAAAGTGGGGAATTACTTAAATCTAATTGTTCATTTAAAACTAACACATTTTTATTTTTAACTAATCTATTAATTTCTAAATTTTCCAGAAGGTTTAATTTTTTAGATTTATTGACTATGTGTAAAATATCAAAATTTATATTACCATGAAAATCTGAAACATTGTGTGTTTTTAAATGATTAGAAAAACTAGAGTCCTCATGTCCTAACCTCCAACTCCTGTCATGCTCACTTAATCTAGTTTTAAAATTTCTACCAGTTTGCCCTATATAAGTAGCGTTACAAATTTTACAAGATATTTGATAGACCCCACATTTACTCATTTTTGGTATTTTATCTTTACTGTTAATTAACAATTTACCCAAATTATTGTCTACATAAAATGCTGGTTTGCAACTTTTTTTATTTTCCAATAGTTTACCCAATTTATTAAAAAAAAATTAAAAAAAAAAAAAAAAAATTAAATTAAATTAAATTAAAAATTTTTTTTGGAAATTGATTTTGGACAGGAAAACTAAAATCAAAAGTCGCTATGACGTATTTTCAATAACACTTCATTTACCGTCAGTTTGTTTGTCTTTTTTAAAAAATAAGATATACTAATTCCAAAATGGATTTAGATATTGATACCAAATTTTAAAATAAAGTTCTGTTTAAAATTGAGTTTTATTAAAAATGATGAACATGCGTATTGAGAAGAGTTAATTTACAAATAAAATAACAAATACAAAATATTTAGCCCTTTGAAGCTGAATAAGACGACATATTTTTTAGTAAAAATGTAGCTGTCGTGTTAGTGAAAAACTAATCATTATTTATTATACTATACCACGTATATCTGAGAAAATAACTAACACATAATCATCTCATGAATAATAACTTTATGTAGCGCCACTAGCAAGGACATGTATAGCCTAGCATCCTTGATATAATGCACCGATCTTTGACAATCCTTCTCCTTCGAATGACTCAAAAATTCGTCACTCTTGAAACAACTCTTACCAAACTATCGTTTTGTATTTACGTATTATTACATCTTTCCACAATTACTCCGGATATATGCTTATAACTGTTAAGCAATTAACTATCTGCATTACAATTGATCAAGAAGCCATAAATATGTTGGTTTAAATATAAAATAACCGTTAACATCATAGATAATATAAATTCGATTTACCTTTTAAAATTTACTTTGAATATATTGCGAATAGCTTATTATTTCCAGGTACACATTTCTAACCCCCTGTATTACTGTCTCTATCACTGACTTTTCTATCTCTATCTTTTATTATTTTACACTAATATTTTCCTCCAGCCCGTAACTTGGGATGTATGACTAATTGAATCAGTTTACATAATAAATGATTCTCAGGAGGAAATATATATTTTTCAAATATATTGAAAGTGAATTGTAATGGTCAAGGGTGTAGATGACTTTTATATTTGTTTATAAATTAACCATATAAATGGGGGGGGTATTTTTTGACAGACCAAACTATTTTTTCTCACAAAAATCTCTGATCATTTTCAAACCCACAAATCGTTAAACCCACAAAATTGCTATAAATTGTTATTGTAACAGACTTTGTAACTCGTATTGAGATGACAGAGGTATCATTTCAATTTCATTTAGGCTTCATTCCAGTACTATAACTAGTCACACAAAGGTATGTTCCACAGATAGTCTAGCTAAACAGACTTGCATGAGGGACATGTGAAGCCCAAAGTAACTCAATTATATTGAGGACATGTGTGGTAATCCCAAGTTACATTAGCTGAACCTGAACTTTTGTTTGTCTCTTTAGTTATATCCCTCTTTCCTATCAGGTGTTTTTTTACCAACTCTTATTGTTCACTGGCCTGCCGATATTAACGTATTCGAGGAATTAGAGTCATTATTTTATATTCTTTATTTTTAGGAAATATTACCCACGAGGTTTTTTTGCCGTTAAGCACAAGAGAAAAACAAGTAAACAGTTGTGACATGGGATATATCGATAGACTGAACAGAAAAAGGTTGTCCTTACTTTGGTTCTGCTTTGCTATGTGACAACCCTTATACATCCCCCCCCCCTACTACCACTTTCATAATTAGTTCCAGAGAGTCTCCCTACAAATGGACTTAGTAGCCACATCTAAGTGATGGATATGCAAAGAGCTGGGAATTCACGTTCTCGGGTTCAAAGCGGTAAATGAGTTAACCGTACGGAAATTAATCTCCCAAATTCGGATCTTCTTTGCTCAAAGATAAAATTACACTCTCCTTATCTTACCATTCTATGCTGTCTTTTCGTCTACTGGACTTATTCCGAATTATACAATAAAATGGGTCCTACTTCCTTCGTGAAAGGGAAAAAAATATTACAAGTGTCAACTCCTTTCATTTTACAACACAAAGAAATATCCCGTAGTCCTTTATATGGGTATTGGAATTTATAGATTGTAAAAGGTCAAACACTTTTCAATTGACTCCATTCTTTATATTTTGGTCTAATATAATTCTGGTACAGATAGTTCTTATCTTATTTTTATCTCAAATAATTTTATATCATAATTATTTATTGAACTTATTTTATGCAAATATTAAAACACTTAAGATCTTTTGACTATATTTAAAAATGCCTGGAGGTGTTTTTATTGTGTGGATGCTTTTACAATTAGAAGATTTTTTTATCTCGCATAGCATAGAGTAAGTTATGTGATTGGTCGAAAACACTGGTGTTTTTTTTTCATGGTACAGTAATATAAATTTTGAAGTCTTCTAAGTCCAAAAATTGTTTTGTGAACGATGTCTGATTTTATCGTCTCTACATCTTGGTATCTGTCGTGTTTTGTAGTTTTCTACCCTTAAACTATTGGACCGATTTTAATCAAATTTTAACCATGTATCGAGCCTATTCTTCCAAATATGTTTTTTTTGTTCGCATTTCAGTTGTAATAGAGTGAGTGAGAAATATTGTATTATATCATTGTTTTTAAAAAAAAATAGTTTCAATTAGTTCAACTGTTTGGCTTCAATATCTAGTAAGTGTTATTTTAATTTTGTCCTAAGTTGATGGAGATACACTTTTTCCCTTAAGATACACTTTTGGAAGAAGTGTTCTTATTTCAATAAATTTTTATTTACCCACCTAAAAGTAAGACATAACACCTAACATCGAAAATAATGCCTAAAAGGATGTCAAAGAAGCCAAAAATTAGGGTAAATTACATTAAAACCATACAAACTAATTGCTATAAATTGTATGTTAGTTGTAAAAGAAATATTTGGTTTAGGGACTAGAAATAATTCTGTGAACTTTCACGGCTTATAATCCTTAGAAACAACTTATCTACATGGCAAATAATTCTGTTTAATTTAGGCTTCCATTGAGTAGCATTCAATTGTTGAACTATCAATTATTAGGGTCGGAATTTATGCTTGGTGCAGTGTAATGTACTAGCTCATTCATCGCTTTTGTTAAGTAAATCATAAATGAAGCGGGTGAAAGTGCTTGGAATAGAGGAAAACATGATTTGAATTACTACTTTTTTCTTGAATTACTAAATCGATCTTGTTTTAAAATTTATTTATTTTAGTTCTCAAATGACATTAGCACTTAACATGACAGATAAGTCTAAATTGTTATACTTAAATCTATTATTTGATAATATTCTTTTATAGTTAAAAATTAAATTTTAAACTTCAATAAGTTCTCTTCACCTGTCTATTATTTTTTTAAAATAAAATAATAATGAACGCCAATTTAAAACGATAATAGAAACATTAATGATTTGGTGGTACATTGTTTACTAATAGTGTAAAACATTTTACAAAATTAGTTATGGATATCTCAATTTGTTTTTCAGGTTTATCTTGTTTACTGCAAAAATCATATAGACAGACAGATACAAAACTATGCATTTAAGACATACTTTTTTAGAACCGTATATATATATATATATATATATATATATATATATATATATATATATATATATATATATTGTTCAAAATCACTTTTCAAAGTTTTGTAGCTTACTTACTGAATATTCTGTACGTTAAAATAATAGATTAGATTTAACACATACTTGAGGTACCTATTGGGATTGGGGTAAAATTGTTTTACTTTCCTTAATCAGACTACAACTCACTTCGCTCACCTATTCCGATCTTGCTAGTTCAATGTTTTTGACGATTTTGTTGTTGTTTTTAATCAATAATTCACGTAACGTCAATTTTGTTGAAATTGTTAATGAATAGTTTTATTTGGATCCTTAAAGGCTACGTTTTAGAAAATTTTATAGTTTCAATTTTTTATTTTGTTAACACATGAATCCCCAAATTAATTAGCTTTGATCCCAAAATTTTGCGTTGTTAATATTTTGTATTTCGAGATTTATAGTTAATTTTAAAAGATAAAAAATTACAAAAAAAAAAAAGAAGTTTATTCGGTTTAAGTAATAGACAAAAAACAAATATTATTCTCAAAACTAAGTTTTACAGCTCAACGAGCCTGAAAAACGAATATTTCCTTTACAAAATCAACATAAAATTTTCTGCAATAAGTATATTATGCTTTAATGAAAAAACACGATAATAAACGTTAAGTCCCCTCTACCCCTCTCCAGAATTTAGAAAGATTTTGTTTTTGTTTCTATAGTAAATAAATAGTCTTAATGGAAAAATCATTTCTTGTAAAAATATCGAAAAAAGTAGGTAGGGAATTAAATTTAATTACATCTGGTTTATTCAAATTTGCGTTATATATATATATATATATATATCTTTATATATACTTTATATATATATATATATATATATATATATATATATATATATATAAGATTTACTAATATTAAATACCAATAAAATCTCATTACGATATCAGTGTAATAAATCTTCTTCTCTTTTTTCAAAAATAAGCAGTTTTTGTAAAATTTGCTGAATTGGTACATTTTATTACCTGGACTCTTGAGTTTAACTTAGAGTTTCTTTAGAAGACAAACACATCTATTGATTTATTATTCTCCATAATCACTTTTTACTTCCGATAATTTGAAATTATACGAAGCGTGATGTTATTAAAACTTGTTCTACTCTTATCCTCCCAGCTTCAACATTCTTTTTTCCAAGAAAACAAATCCTGAAAGAAAGAACTTTAACGTCATAATGAAAGAAACTTTTCAAAGTATCACTTTATAATATTTAAAGTTTTCATTTACTTTTTTACATGTACGTAATATAAAAGAAAGTTTTGTATTTGAAGGAAAAAACCGATGTTGAATTATTCATGAATAAATAGTGGTGTGAGGCCATCTGAATCCATAAAAAAGCTCTTTTTTTTTTTTAATAATGTGCTTATTTAAGAATCATGTTGATAGTATCCAAGTCACTATTGTTTTAACTAACAATTAAATTACCTTTGGTTTCCGCCAGGTGACTTCTTTTTTATATACACTTACGCGTTTCGTAGCGTACGCTCCATCTTCAGAGTCCTATTTTCTTTTTCACTCGGTTGAGATCTTTATACATTAAAATAACACATAAAATCACACGGACACTACATATATATGTTTATAAATTTATACATCGCATGTGATCATTCTAGGACATTGATGTGATACGCATCGCAAGTGTCGCGTTATCATATGCGATGTATAAATTTATAAACATATATATGTAGTGTCCGTGTGATTTTATGTGTTATTTTAATATATAACCATCTCAACCGAGTGAAAACGAAAATAGAACTCTGAAGATGGAGCGTACGCTTCGAAACGCGTAAGTGTATATAAAAAAGAAGTCACCTGGCGGAAACCAAAGGTAATTTAATTGTTAGTTAATGTGCTTATGTTTATAGTTAAACCATTAAGATTTAAATATTCAGACTAATTAAACACATTTTGGCATGTAGTATATTTTGGAGAGGTTTTATTTAGTATATAAGTAAAACTAAAGAAAACCTCACAATAAACCAGAACATTCGATTTTCGTAAACTGGCTCTATTGGTTTTTATTATTATTGAAAGGAGGACCAGAATTCCAGTCCTGCATGTGTCTCTTAATAATGAAGCTTATTGTACACTCTCATTCATAGATCACTGTTTTTTAATCCGATCGCAGGTTTTTGGAAAAGCGTGTGTTAATTCGAAAAATACTCTCCTGTACTTCTCAGTCCGCCTAGAGACACAGTTCGTTTCCTGCTAAAAGCTAAACAGTAAAATATTTTGTGTAGAGTTTCACCATCAGCTTCACTCCAGACGATTCTAGTACATGAAACTTCAGTCTGTGTAGAACTACTGTAAACAATCCAATCACTTTCCGAAGGTCTGATCTGTTCATCTTAAAGGCTTCTTCTATTTGAGTCATGAAGAATCCTTGAGAATCCACATAGACTCTTGACCCCTGAGTTTCCTCACAATCCTTGTGATGTTCCTCCTAAACTAATTGGGAGACAAATCTACGTTACAGTGTAAAAGATATTACACAAGCAGTTTGTATGCCAATGAAGTTGCTTTCATCTCCTACTTTAGCTGTTTGCCTCCTAATTCTCAGCTATGCTCTTATGTTGTGTGACCCACAACATATTTATATTGTTGGTAACGGCCAGAGTCTCTATCAAGTTTATTACATTGTTGTTCAAATGTAACAAATAAAACCTCCATGAAACTTATAGGTCACCATATCCTGAATAAGTGGACTTGACAAGTATTAATTACAAACAAAAAAAAACTTCGTAGCTGTTATAAATTACCTTAAATGTTAGCTGTTATATGTTTAACCGATATCGATAAAGTTATGGTGAAATATACGGAGTACTAATGAAAATCAGTGACAAATTTCAAAAAAAAAAATAACGGTTTAAGAGTAATATGGAAAACAAAATATTGATCGCCGTTATTAATAACTCGATTTCAAATAACTTCGATTTAGCTTAGAGAAAGAATACTGACAGAAAATACGTTTCGATTAAACATGATCGTAGATTGAAACGAGTTGAAATTCGATTAAAGACCACGACAATAGTCTTCCATTCTGTCCTAACACTGTTTAAACATAGACTTTTATATATAACTTATGAGTTAACACTTTATGTTTGAATTGAAAAGAGTATTATAAAAAATAGTTTACCTAATTGAGTACAATTCAACCATTTCTGGCTATGTAACCAGTTGATGGCTTATGGGTTACGCCAATTTAAAAAAATTACTTATGTACTTCGAAGGTAGTTTTACATAAGAGTACATTAGTATTTTTTTAAGATAGAAGCACTTAAATAACGCGTTAAATAGTAATAATAAGATGTAAGGTGAATGACTGAATATTGTCCTCAAGATGTAAGTCCCAGCAGAACATAAAAGAACCTCGTTTATACCGACCTGTGCAGATGTTAGAAAGAGATCAAGTACAGATTTTAAGTGGCTGCTTCTGCTTTGCTTAGGTTAACTAAGTCTTAATTTTCTTCCCGGTATGATGAAATCATTATACAATATTTATTGTTATACAGTGCGATAATGACGTACTGAGAAATAAAAAGGCGTAAAACTTTCTCTCTCGCAGAAATTTTGATAGCGTTCTTCATATTAAGCGCTGCATTTCGGCCGAAACGGTTTCTTTGGGCTCTCAAATGCCGCCCACGATGTAGAATCCTAGGAGCTTATTTTCTGACATTAGGCCTATGTTAGAATAGAAAACCTGTCAGATTTGAGATATATCCTTGTAGAATCTACATCTTAACATATGGAAGCGCGCCACTCGGTAAGAATTAAAGTTCTGCATTTGAAACTGACACACAGGCCTTTGAGATACGAGCTCCAGATTGCCGTTTTCAAAGCCAAGTACTGACCAGGTTAGACCCATCATTTAAGCATCTCTTTGTGGGGTCTACATGAAATTTATTATTTGTTGTTATTTCCAGAAACGTGTTAATTATTTCAATATGTAGCGGGTGTTGTGATAAGCGGGAGTATCACCCCAAACTTGACAACTGGGACGAATTGCAATTTTGTCATGCATGGATAAGGTTTAATCTGGTTATCGATTCTCGATTGTCATCGTCTATCCATTCTGATTTAGTGATTTGGGTTATATCTCATTGTTTTCATAATTTAATTATTTCCAATCTCAATACCGATTGATTAAGTGCGGGGACTAAATGTGAAGGGTTTTGGCAGTCTTAAATCTATTTGATTAATTTTTAACCAGTTTGCTCTTGGATAACATTAATTAATATAGTTAAATACCTTAGAGGTTGTCCTCAGTCCGTATTATAGTTGTGGCTACAGCGCTGTTTCTATATTATATATTAAACAGTCCAAGGCAACACATTACACTTTATAACATTAATTCACAGGCATGGATGATAGTAGTATAAAAATGGCTAAAAGTACGTTGTGCTTATGGTCTCCATTCAGCCCCCCTCAGAAAAAACTCCACCGAAGAGTAGCTATGTATTTTGTAAACTTTTGGAGGAGCGTGTGTATGTTAATCATAATGGAAATAAAATACTGTTTTGTAGTTGTTTACATGATACAATCAGTCCATGAAATTGCCCTAACTCCTACCATTAAAACAGTCGAGCATAGTTTTGATATTTTATACCCTTAATATTTTCTTTCATTAAAAATCAATTACTTTTTTCTATTATGATTTTACTGTTAGTATTTATTACTAGGTTCTGTTGTTAATTCTGAACTATCTTTTTTAAAGATATTTATGAAAAACTATGGTACCAAAATAAAACTTTGTTCATTTTAAGGGGCTACAGCTATGTCTTATCAGAGCCAAATGCGTAAAATCTTATCCAACATACATGATGCAATACCGTTACTCCTATTCCAAAGATATATTAACCCTATAAGATTCCTGTCATATTATTCCTATATCATTAACCTAGGGCGCAGACGTGATGGGCAATAACACAAGTACCTACATCTTACCTATTAGATGCACATGTTTGTTCGTGTAGGATAATTAGGTAGGAGTAAGATACACCAATCTACCATTTTTATCAACTCTAAAGTGATTGAGAGGAGATTAGTTAAATTGATAATATTCAAAACTATTATAGAAATTGTAAAAAAAAAGAAAGGAAATAACTTAGAGTTGTATGTTCAACAATACAAATACCGAACAACAACAAAAAATGAAAAGGGGAATACGAGTTTGATGCGTTTTAGATTGACTCACTACATACGAAACTTATACACAATAAATCGACCCACTGGTTAGGACACATTACACACACAATAGACAGATGAGATACAAATATTTTTTGGTTTTCGCGCAGAAAATTCACGTGTTTCCGTGAAAAAAACGACACTATGTTTTACTTATTACATTACTTCCTCTGCTTTACATAAATAAAAAAAAAGAAAAGAAAAAAACGAAAATTCGCAAAGAACCTCAGCCTGGAAATATTTCTTTTGGTATCTGTCAGCTTATATTTTTTTTTCTTTAGAGAACAGTTTATACAAAACAGATTAAATAAAAAGTTTAACGTAGTTGGTAAACATTGATTTGTATGATACCCCTAACATTAAAATTTTGTAAATAATAAAGACGCTTATCAACCTGTCTATGTTGTGACATGTATCTAATCTAGTCAATTTACAACTCCGCAATATATCTAGCGGGAATCGGATATCAGATACAACGTATCAATTTGCTGGCGAGGAATCGTTCAATCCATCAACTCCACTCAGCGATAGATGAATTGCAAACAAGATTAATGGAACTCTGGAGAATAGTGAGAGTCCATACAAATTATCGTCAGTTTTATTAAGAAAATACCAGTTTGTATGTCACTTGTTTACTCGATTCTCTTGATTATAATTAACTCAAACACAAGATGGTGGCACAAGATAAACGTCATAAATAACAGTACTAGGAATCGGGTATAAACATCATTTGGTCTTAACTCAATGTGATTTAAACTGCAGGACAAATTAGAGGGAAAGGGGAACTTTTAGTACCTGGTGTATGAGGTTAGAAAACTTGAAAATGTAAGAAGTAATTGACGGAAAGTTCTGTATTTTACATTTAATTAAGACTGATTTAAATATGAATTAAAATTTACATAACATAAAATTAAAATTAGTTAAAAATATTTCGTTGTTTATAATAAACAAGTTTAAGGACGCCATCGTTGTACTTACACAGGCTCATCATACAAGCAGTTCTCTAAGATTAATGAGTAAGAGTTTTTTGTTCCTTAAGATGTACTTAATTGTATTGATAGATAAAAGGCTATTATACAGCAGTGTGGGTTTTATGAGCAGCGTAATTCCTTGAATATATCATTACTATCATGACGTCTGCTACTCCCTTACGAGCCTTGTAAATGTGTAGGGCTGTATATTAGACAGTCTACACTCGCTTCTTTCGCGTCAGTGACTGGGCCGTGCGGGATTTCGTAATATGAGAATATTACATTTGTTTGGGCAAGTAGGACTCGAAACTACGTTTTTTCACAATAACTACAATATTTGTAATCATAATGATGTGGGCTTAGTTCCATTACTTGGAGAATATAAATATGCAAATTAGTACCTAATCAGGTGTGTTATAAGTTGAATAATATACGCGCTATGAAGAAAAATCTATTTTAAAATGATGATGGATGGACGGCATGTCGTAATAAGTTTTTGGATCTGGAGGCCGTAACAATTTCAGTTAAAAATTGAATTTATTTGATTACTAAACTTAGCTTATACTTATTAAAGTGGATAAGTAAAAGCAAAACGTAATAATTATAGGAGAAATATGTACTTAACTCCATGGGTAGTTAGTGACGGGAAATCTAGTTTTTTTTTTTTTTTTTTTTTTTATTTATTTACAACTACAACTAAGTTTTTATGACCTTATCTAGTAGTATTCATTTCAATATAATAACGTTAAACAAAACAATCTATTCCACTGAATAAACGATCACATTACCAGGTCCAAAGGCTTTCTTCGTTTAAGCCTCCTCACAACATCACTACTATTTAGTTCTAGCATCTCGGAGTTGACATGACTCCATAGTCTCCTAGCGTGTCTAACTGCAGTAGTCCTGATTACTTCTTCGACAGTTTCCATACGAAGATCTCTATGGATATTATCATTCCTGATGGGAAATCTAGTATAATATTACAATATCATTTGATATTAAATCACAACACTTCGACTAACCAAAATATCTTAGAGCTAAAATTTGTATTAAAAATTCTACTTTATATTAGAGAAATCATAATATAACATAATTACAATTGATATTAAAACAGCATGTTGTTTACATATTCAAAATCATTTTTCATTTATTTGTTTGTAGAATAATTTCAAGTGAAGAGGGTATCTGAATTATTTAAGACACGTTTAAAAGCATTCTCTGGAACAGATGCAATGGAGCGGAAAGTTTGAGCAATTTGTGCTGTGTCATTTATTTTTACGAGAAAACGTTTTGCTTTTCATTTTAAAAATGTCTTAAGTTTAAATACCGAAGTTGTGTACTTTGTTTGTGTCACGCTATATTTGAAGATGTTGGGCAATTTGCTTTACGAAAAATAATAAGTTATACATTAAACGAGAGAATACACAATTTTCAGATAAACACGTTATTTGTGTACGGTTGATTAAAAGATGAAGTTTCAATTAATAAATTGTCATCTTCAATTGCTTCATGTACAGAAATAATGTGCAACTGAATCAAGGAAGGATATTCAAAACAGATACGCCTCCATGCCATATACGATCACATTATTTTTTTCTTGTTTGAAGACAAAAAAACCTCTAGGTCAGCGTTTCCTTCTTGTAAAAACAAGGATAGGAAAGAAGTCAAAAGATCCCAAACATTAGAATGACGTCAGGGTAGGAAGAGAACAAGATTTGATCAAGAATGAATACATGCATTTCTTTCATCAAATTCAATATTTAGCTAATGGCATTACAATACATCCAATGCCATAACCATTAGAACTCCATTGCCTAAAATAAGAGTTAATAAAAATTTAACTCAATTTAAACTCAATATATTGTACATGTTAAGGCATTGGGTGTAATGTAATGGCATTGGCTAAAGCTGTATTTGATTGTCAATATTGTGATGGCATTAGACTTGGAAGCTTGGCTACATTGCTTTATTAGAGAATATATACATCTCAGTCACTGAATACACGTTCGTAGATGATATTGTTAATTACTGAATGGTTTAAAGCTGTTATCTCAAGACTTATGATACATCTACTCTTGATTCAATGGCACAAAGATTGTGTATGTGAAACAACTGAAAAGGACTTAGTGATAATACGTCGTCTTGTTGGTAAGTTTCTTTGT
>OY740770.1:112692606-112923593 GCA_963513935.1 Aphrophora alni
TTCCAATGTTACAGATCCTTCTCGTTCTAAGATTTCGCATTCGAAGATCATATACTCCGTAGTTTCATATTGTGTGTGACACATCCTGCATAGAGTTTTCCCAATCAATACGCCCATCCTATCTCTATATTTGTTTCAGATAGCACTGCTCTGTATCGAACCCTACTACCTTCTTTAGATTGCCTTTTAAGTCATCTGTCTAACGAGAGATAATCAGATGCAATCTGTTCAGAGATGGAACGAAATGGGAATTTCCTTATTTGTAATTTGAACTACTCTCGCATTTCTATTCTGAAGTGTTGACTTGTCACAGAACAGCAGAAGTTATATGACTGTAGCTGCTGACGCTGTGTTACTCAGCACATCTCTACATTTATTTTCCTCGATTCCATCATATTGTAGAGACTCCTCAACTGTGGTGTGATTATTACATAATTTTAGAATAACTTTTATCAGAATTAGTTCCAATGCAGAACGCTCAATGCCGGCAGACAATCTTTTTTATATACTTATATCTTTCCTTTTGTATCAAAATTTAAAAAAATCTTAATGCTGTCTTTTTATACTGAAATACCGATTGGTAAATTTACATCGTCAGGACTTGTTTCTGTCCAGGTCTGACTATTCGCATTCCAACTATTTTTAAACAATAGTTCCAAGTGTAATCCACAGTAGCTCATACATAAGTAGTCATTGTAAATGGTTTTGAATTCCTATAACCCAAAACGTAAATAAAAATGTTCTGATTTAAAATTCTGTAGTATGAAAGAATGATAAATAGTCTGTCATTTTAAATCTCATACAAATACAAATAAACGTGAATATTATAACACAAACCAATGATCAATACCATAAGTAAAAGAAAATTATTGTTCATGAATAATTTGGAAAATACCTAAACGATCACTGACAGGTCGTTTACTGATTTTTTTATAGAGATTTAAACCAACATATAAGTTGTATCAGTTTTGGACAAATAGTAACTACTTATAAGGGTTTCTTTGGTAATCGGAGAAGTGAAATAAAATAAAAAATAGTCCACATATCAAATTTTATCATCTTCAGTTTACTAACAGTTAAAATTGAATAAAATTACGTTTACCAATAATTAATCTCTAGATTTCCTGTCTTGATCATCAGTGTTTAAATTATTCTCGAAACAAAAAGCATTGCATTTCCTTACTACATATCATAAATCTTGACTTCTATTATAATACTAACCTACATTCTGACAGCAAGAATGTAATCTGGACGGAGATATTCTCAATGTACAACCACAAGTCAGAGCACGAAATTTAAGTATTTGCTTTAACAGTATTTCATGTTTGATACTTAAACCTCTGATTTGTATTTTGAAAGAGAGCCAGCTTCTCTGGGTACTACATCTCTACTCTTAAATTCAGAAATAGGAATGTATGTGGAACATTTTAAATATATTGTTTTCAATGATTTTTGAAGTTAAAAGTAATCGATTTTTCAATGAATGACAGTGATGGAATAAATATAATAAAAAGATAAATATAATACTAAAGATTTAATAATAATACTTTACATTTTAAGAGCAATAGTTCTTCTGAAATCTACGAAACGAAATAATAGTTATAGTGGAGTAAAGTAGTCAATTTATAGTGCCTTGATCCACGACATCTAATAATTTCTTCTTCGTTTTAATTTTTTAGGGAATTAGGAAAAATTTGCAGTTTTATTCTGTAGTGCAGTAACTGTATGAAACATACGATTTATAACAATTAAAGTTGCAAGGTAGGAATTTCTATGTTTATTTTTAATGTGCGAGGATCTAATGAAATTGATTTTAATGAAACTGCTTCCAAAATATACTTTTTGAGTTTTAGAATATGTCTGAATTATTCCCGTATCAAATTGATGGTTATTTTTAACAAGTATAAACCGTGACAATAATAAACTAATTGTATTATCTTTCTAAATAATATGTGAAGATCTTTACTATTTATGAAGAATGTTACTCCTATCGAGTATAAACAATACAGAATGTCTCCAATTAAATATTGAACCTGACATTAAAATTGTCAAATAGTTGAGGTTTGATAAATATACGCCACTTTTTATAATACATATTCTAAAAGAAGTAAAAGCGGGTGATTAAGAATTTTTAGACTTTAAAAAATGTAACAATATGTTTAATTAATTTTATTTTTCGAAACATAAAAATATTTGGTTTATAGAAAGAAAAAACTATTAAAAATTTGACGTTATATATATATATTCTACGAAATTTAGTTTTAAGAATTAAACTTTTGAGTTGAGTGCAGTTATTATTAACAAATAAACAATTTTTTCAAGTAATAGTTAAACTTGCATATTGCATATACACTACTACACTTAGATCGTTATTATTTGTTTAGACTGTTGCCTCCATAAAGTACAAACAACACAGCATGTTTCAGTTCAAGACATTGAACCCAACCTCTTAAGATCGCCTTAAGGAGCGACTCCATAAAAATACTCCATTTTTTTAACAGAAAAAAAAACACTTTTTATAAACTTTTGAAGAATATTTAGTATTTCTTTTAAAAATTAAAAAAAAACAACAAAAAATTGTTCATTAAATAGATTTTAGAAACGAAATATTTAGGCGTCGGATTTTATAAAAATTAATAAAAATTTGACGAAAAAGAAGAAATATATGTCTTTAATTATAGTACGGAACCACGAGGCCACTAGATCGAGGCGCAGCAGCACCCACAGGAGTTTACTTATTGTGAGTACGGGAAGTTGTAAACCCGAAACCCGAAGTTTATAGTGAGTACGGGAAGTTGTAAACCCAAAACCCGAGGTTTATAGTGAGTACGGGAAGTTGTAAACCCAAAACCCGAGGTTTATAGTAAGTACGGGAAGTTGTAAACCCAAAACCCGAGGTTTATAGTGAGTACGGGAAGTTGTAAACCCAAAACCCGAGGTTTATAGTAAGTACGGGAAGTTGTAAACCCAAAACCCGAGGTTTATAGTGAGTACGGGAAGTTGTAAACCCAAAACCCGAGGTTTATAGTAAGTACGGGAAGTTGTAAACCCAAAACCCGAGGTTTATAGTAAGTACGGGAAGTTGTAAACCCAAAACCCGAGGTTTATAGTAAGTACGGGAAGTTGTAAACCCAAAACCCGAGGTTTATAGTAAGTACGGGAAGTTGTAAACCCAAAACCCGAGGTTTACAGTGAGTACGGGAAGTTGTAAACCCAAAAACTGAGGTTTATAGTGAGTACGGGAAGTTGTACACCCAAAACTCGAGGTTTATAGTGAGTACGGGAAGTTGTAAACCCAAAACCCGAGGTTTATAGTGAGTACGAGAAGTTGTAAACCTGAAACTAGATCTCCTCCTCATTTTCATTTAGTCTTAGGTTAGACTTCTCTTTTTCATTTTCATATCATGTTTGTCTCACCCGATTGTAACACTATTGGTGTATTCGAAGGTAAAAATCTTTATTTTATGTTATTTCTTCCTTTTTTATGACACGAGAGGTTTTTGTGTTTAAACAACAGAAATAAAAGATAGACAGAGCGGGGTTAAATCTCTCTTTCTCTCTCTATGCCTCGTTTTTTGCGGGATAACGTATGGCTGAGGGCCAAGTAGAAAACTAGTAATTGCTTTTAACTCAGAAATTTTAATATCTTGTAACTAAATAAAATAGAGACTTTTAAAAAAAGTTTTTACGTCTTTTTATTAAATGGAAGATTAGTCTGCAAAGTAGCTAAAACGATGCTACAGTGCAGAATTTTGAGTATCTTAAGTTCCAGCGTTTCACAATTATTTAGACTCTTTATTTGACATGATTTGGTCGTTGATTATTTACTTTACCTAAAATAGTTGATAATTACAAATGTAGTGGATACTTGTGAAACACAAACAATGGTAAATTTCATAAAATTTGATGTTTCTACTTGCCTCTTGTAGTAATTTGTCATTTTTTGAAAAAGACAACTGATGTTATTTATTACTTGTCTCAAATGTTCCTTCTTCAGGGAAATCATCCTGGAAGACAAATATTAGAATCTCAGGTCACGTACAATAACTTCCATTTTTCTTCTTCGTAGTTCTGATATAATTGCCTTTTCTCTATTTTTATGGCAACGTAGGTTTGTAGATAAAAAAACCCTCATACTTGTATCATTTGTCACTACGGCTGAGCAAATTAAATAATTAAACTAAATCCTCACCTTTAGGAAATAAATAGCGACAAATTAATAAACAAATGTCCCACACAAGTATAAAGTAGTCAAGAACGAAAAGAATTTAATGTCATCTTGTAAAAATTCCGTAAGTGGGTTATTTGTTGAAAACTGAAAATGAATAACAGTGTAGAAATTAGGATATGTGATTACAAAATTCAACATTTTTAGGAAGATAATAACGAATATTAATTTTTTTTTACGTAGGTCACAACTGTTTCTAAAAACTCTACACAGGCCTATGAAAAAATTAGACAAATATTGTGAGAAAAACTATATATTTTGATCTAAATTGGTATTTAATTTAAAAGTATATAATGAGAGAAAATATACTGGAATATATGAATACATAGCTTAATACACTATGATAAATATTCAATTCGATTATCCATAAATAAGTTGAGTTATATTTCCAGCAAGTGTACATAAGTGGAGTCAAATTGTAAAATCTATAACAAGGAACTGTGCGAAACAAACGTCATTCGTTATGCACGAAGGGGAAAACTTCAGACGTTTAAAAATTACTACATTTTTAGAGTTTCCTCCCCTGAAACGTTGTCGTGATAAAGGTTTGGTTCAAATGTAAAACTTTTATAATTTATTACATTTCGTTCTTATCTGAAGAAAAAACAGGGTTGACAAATTTTGAAAGTTAAATTTAATCATTTAAAGTTACAAACATTTCTGTAATTGTAGAAGTGAAACTAAATAGACTTTTTCGAATAAGTTTATGTTAGTTTAGGTTAGGTTAGGTTGTTTGTAAGTTTATGTTTATAATAAATGACGGGTTTCAAAAGTATTTTCATTAATACCTAAGTAGAGAGAATATATGAACTGAAGTGATTCACAGATGGGTTTTGAGCAAAGGGTGGAATAACAGCTGGAATCCTGGGAGACAGGCCTGAATTGTAACATGTCCTGCCGATGGGAGAGGAGCGATATTTCACTCAGAATTTACAGCGTTAATGAAATATGCTCGAGAAAACTGGATACTTAAAAGGATGAAGATATTTGTATTTGTATAAACAGTATGCATGCTTTGAAAAGTATGGATTTTATCGAATTATGGTCAAAGTTAGTGTGGATTCTTTTCAGAATTACACCACTGCCTGGAGTGGCCTCAACAGTGTTACGCTTTTTTGGGTTCCAGGACATGGTAGGATCAGTGGGAATGAATCTGCAAATTATTGGCAAAGAGCCAACACAGATACAACTAGATACATTCGATGGTATATTGAAGAATCTTACTACGCAAGTCATCACCATATTGGCTCAAAAAGATGACGAGAGGAGGTGATATGTCAGATGCAAGGATGAGCAACGTCTCAGTTCGTGCCAGCTCCGACCAAATTACGTCTTATCCTCTCTCATTTGTCGGGGTCAATGTAGTAAGGTAATAGGATCGGTTACAGGGTACTGCCACCTGAGGAAACTTATGCATAGGATGGAAACAATCAATGGGTTGCTTCTGAAGAGAAAATATGGTCTGTAAAAGAAATGTACACAGCACCTGTTCTTAGAAAAGGACCGTAGTCTTTGGATTTTTGACAGTCTCTCAAGAATACATTAATAGGTCAGTATTTCATGGAGATTATGGATCTGCTAGAAATGTCTAAGGGTATCTATCTATCTCTTTCTATTAGAGAGAACAATAATTCTTCGCGTTTGACGTATAATAGCGAAATAACGATGAATTTTATAACAAGAATGACACAAATAGAGTGGTCAAAAGTATTTCTGATTACAGTAGAGCAAACACACAAATCTAATTTAAATCACTTACTGTGATCACGTAGTTGCCAGTAATGTGTTCCGAAATGTATTCAGTATTGCATTCCGAATACAATATTTGATAGTCATTTTAAAATTATCAGTTGTATCCATCACAATGAGTGTTTCATCACATTGAGGAAATAAATCGTGAATTCATTTCTTTTAAATTTTCGTTTATTATAAAAAATAATGTGGTTAGAAGTCTCCATAATCAATATGCTGTAAAGATTTTTTAAAAAATATTATTTTTAATAAAATATAATAGAAAAATCTTTACAACATATTGATTATGGAGACTTCAAACGAAATTCTTTCTCAATAAAATTTGTATGGGAAAGACTGTAATAAAGACAATCACATTGTATAGAGAGTTTTGTGTAGATGTAGCCATTTTGTTTTTGATTACCGTAAGGGTTTTTGGATGGGTTTGTGAGAAAGTTTTTATTAAAGTGTAATTATTAAGAAAAAACTTAATTCGAAATATTATGTGTTGACAATTACATCTTGTAGATATTTTTTCATTTCTAACAAATTACATCTATTTTACTATATTTGTCCAACAAAGTTCTTAAACCCCCTTTATTTTACTTTTGTTATTCCAAATTACAATTGTGAATAATTTACGGGGAAGTATAACCGTTGAATTTTTTAAATTGTGAAGAGAATAATCTTTTCCTCTGTTTCAAAATTGAAAAATGTTGCCAATGAAAAATCTTCATATTTATAAATGTTTTTTAAGAGATCCACTAATTGAATTTTTTTAATAATCCATATCAATTTGTTAGCTCTCAAACATATCAAATTATTAGACCGAGATTAAAATAATACCAACATTTTATTTAATTATGCTGTGCCTAAAATCTTCTCCTAAATATAAATGAAATTTTGGAACTAGTAGGATTCCTAAAATGTCTTATTTGGCTACAGTAAACAGTTAATATTTTCTCTGTATTTGCATCATTATCATTTAATTGCATATTTAATTTTATGGCTTTTCATGTTATACTATGTTAAAAAAACAGGAATCGAAGATTATTTAAAAACGTAATAATATTGGCTTAATTATTCTTTTATTGGCAATTACAGCATTTCTGATTTTATCTTATGTTTTACCGTTACTAATAGTTATTAATATTATTTTGTATTATTTGTACGGCAAAATTTACTCTTTTATCACCTATTGACTTCGCGCTCCTTGAATATGTAACCTCGACATATGTAATAATTTGTCGTATTATTTAACGTGGTTTGTTTGTCATTTGCGTCTTTTTACTGAACTTTTCTTAAACATTAAGTTTAATAATTGTCTTACTCGTCCCTTCTGTTGATTTATTTTAATTAGTTTAATATATTTTATACTATATGTTAATTACGCCTAGAAGAAATGTAATGAATACGTATATAATAGTTAACTTTTCTGTTACAATACTGATTCTATGTTGCGTTACTAAATAAATAATTAGAATTGTGTTTATATTTTTAGGTATTGATTTATAGAAACTGATCTAGAGTTCAACCCTTCTAACCTCGCACCAAGTTACTTGGTCCAACATCTTCTTCATTAGCTGCAAAGAACATTATCGATATCTCCCTCCCCCCCCCCGCTGACTGAAAAAGTATTTCGTTAAGAAACTGTATTTGCAGTACGGAAAGAAATACAAAACACCAACAAAACCAGTTTATAACAATATGTTTGTGGCTGTATATTTCATAAATCTGTATAGATGTGTTATAGAAGTAATGCGGTGGGTAAAAACACCAATCAATGTCTAGATTTTGTCAATGAATGCGTTCTTACTAGTATAATTTATTACGCGAATTTTACTTTTTACATTCGATGCTGGTGTCTAGGAAGCCAGAGTAATGATCGAAAAACGAGTTTAAACAAAGTTTTTATTCTAAAATTGTGCCTTACATAATAATGTTCAATTATAATTAGTTTCAAGATGAGCATAGAAATTTCAACATTTTGTAGAATAGTGGTTTTTTATCTGTACATATCTGTATCCATTTCTATTCTCCACTCACAATTAGTTTCCAGACTTTTTTACCACTTTGTATATACCATGTGTCCATAAAGTTCCACTCCCTCTTATTTTTTTAATTAATAGAAATAGACAGATTTGCTTTGGGGAAAGTTTAGATAACCAAAGGAGGAGTTTTTTGAAGTATCAAAATTTGAAAATTTTCTTTAAAAAAAAAAGATGAACTTAGATACCTCTGGTTTATGCTATTATTATTATTTTGAAAAGACCTTTAAAATGAGGTATCACTCAATAGGGGTTGCTATTTAAAATTTTTACCGTTGTCGAATTTTGTGCTTGAATTGGACAAATTATTTTAGGCGAATAATTAAAAGGAATTCGTCTATTTCGGCTGAGACATGGAAAGTTTTTAGCCGGATAATAGATAGATATTAACTAATAATGAGACATATTAAAACAAGAAAGAAATATGTTTGTGGGGGGAGATTAGACAGATTTTGACAGGGGATTGGACAGATATTAAAAGAAAATGAATAATTTTGACCGGTAAAGGACCAATTTTGGCCGGGAAATAGGTAGGTTTTGGCTTTATAATGGACATTTATAGTAAAAGTATGGACTAATTTTCACCGTGAATCGTACAGGTTTTGGCCTAGGACTAGACCAAGTTATTCTAGGACTGGACAGATTTTAGCTGAAGAATGGACGAATAATGTCTGCTATATGGAAAACTTTGATCAATGACTATCACTTCTCCGTGAGCTCTTGCATATTCAAATATATCACATGCATATTTATTATTTTACACATTTGCATATGATATGTTTAAATTGTTTTTTTTTAAACTGATATTTTTATTTCATAATATTTTATCATAGCCATAGTTAAATTGATTGAAGTAATTTTACTATAGAGTACTGTACTGTAATAAGCAAAATTTACTTACTGATAAATATTAGTAGTATTTCGATTTAAACAAATAATCTATGTGGATTTCTACCACTTCAAAGATTACGAATAATAAACAATTTTCGCTGCAATACAAGTCACTAATTTTTTCAAAGACTAATCAACAAACCAAAGTACTAACTATAATGTTCATTGAACTCTAGCAATAAAATAAAATTGCGTTCTCTCACGTGTATAGCTTAAGGAAAATCTATCAATTGTTATGTTAATATAGAATAGTCTCATTTTATAAATGATTTGTCAAATTTTGTTGGTTTTTATATATTAACTATATGTTTAAATAAAGCCTAACTTAGAAACTCACTCATCCATCTTCAAAACCAATTAATAGTTAACCACAACTAATCGTCACCTCAAAATTATATTTCGGTAGTTGTTAATCAAAAGGGGATAATGAACCACGGAAGTTATTATTATTATTTAAAACTAACTTAGCTTGTATAATTTATGACCTAAGAGAGCGTAAATTTTATTTGATTAAAATTGAGCTCATATTGACATAGCCACGTTTCATTATAATTTTTCCAAATATTCTTGATCAGTAATATTGTTTTTTAGTTGCTATTTTGTAGACGTGTTTGGATAATTGTTCTTCATATTTCACTAAAAGTTGAACGATAACAGTAAATCCGATTAAAAAAACTTTAATTATAACCCATGGCCTATTTTCTGTTGGTTTTTCTTTATAGCTAACGATCCTGCATTATTAGAAAGATTATAATCATTCTCCTTATTTAGGTACGTAGAGGCTAAGACCAAAATTTGACACTGTCATTAGAGGTGATTTTTATAAAATCAAACTTTTGTATTATTTTCATACGACAGCTTCTCCATATTTTGAGTAATAACAACAAAATGAATTACCTAAAATATTCCTAAATAACTAATTTAATTAAATCCCCCACCCCGCGTTTGGGTAGTAGAGGACCGACGACAAGACCATAGACGCTAAAGAAACGGAGATCATTCCAACAACCGACATTAATTTTATTGATCCTTCACATTATCTTCTCTATTTTAAGTAAAAATACAAGTTAAATGGTTTACGACCGGTTTGTTCCTTGAAATATGATTTTAATTTGTCAGGTGTAGGCTAGATGTTACAGTGATGGTAAATATTAAACTGTACCATCCATTAATTCTAGAATTATTATGTAATAATAATTTACTTGTTTTTTTTGCAATCCAATGAAACTGTAAATATTTTAATTATAGAAATTAAAATTTAAAAACGTAGTGTTTAAAGATGTTTTGTATTCATTTTTTTTGGGAAGTAAACACTTTCAATGAGAGTATTATAAAAAATATTTCACATATGTTTTTCCTTTTTTTGTATGGTTGCGTGTATTGCCTCGTTCATAATAGCTATATTTAATACTTGAGACAGGGTCAAGGTCACGGCCATGTATTAGGACCATAGAGTAACTGTTTAGTTACAGTAACATTACGAATATACAACCCGAATATACAATTTTAAAAAATGCTGGCAAACATCTTTTATTTTTTCCCTCGCTTCGCTCGATCAATTAAATACAAATAATACAAATCATTTATGGGATTCCTACAAACTACTTCGTTTATTTAAAGTTTTTTACTTGATTCTTCTTGCCGCTAATGATAAACTAAATTCTGACATTCCTTTGCGACATTCCTCAGTGGGAAATAAAATGGAGCGGAAGGTTCAAGCAATCTCTGCTACTTCATTTATTTTTATGATACGTCATTTCCGTCTTGATTTTCAAAATGTCCACTGTTTAAGAGGTGGAATGTAGCAGCTTGAGAGAAATTGGACGCCATTTTTAATAAAATCCATGATACAAATGATTTGAATGTTTGTAATTGAGTTGATTAAACTCAGAACTGTACAGCATTTATATGCTGTTAACAGTAAAATTAATATTTAAAGAAATGTTTTCGTTCATTTTAGTTACACATTTGTATTGGGTTTGTTAATATTCAATATCGCCTAAACACGTTAAAATAAACGACGAAAACACATTGCACTAATTCTCAATTACGTGTACATACACTAAACCTAAAACTATTTATTAAAAAAATATATAATACTATTGCTGAGTATGTGTATGTGCGGTAAACTTGCCTTACGCACAAATCGGTAAACGGAGCGAAGCCATCGTCTTTTTAATGACACCTGCCAAATCTCCACTTGATAAGCGAGTGCCATGTAGAATTATTTTACA
Organism: Aphrophora alni; assembly: GCA_963513935.1. Taxonomy (NCBI): domain Eukaryota; kingdom Metazoa; phylum Arthropoda; class Insecta; order Hemiptera; family Aphrophoridae; genus Aphrophora; species Aphrophora alni. Next base: position 112,703,739 of record OY740770.1, read on the forward strand.
GGATAACTAAATAAACTAAATAAGTATGTTAGGCCTACCATTGAATGTGCATTAAATGCAGTTGTTTATTTCTCAAAGTATATATTTTTTAAATAAAAACAGTAGTACTGTTATTGTAAATTAGTTATACGTTAAAAAATAATGTATTAACAAAAGGAAAGTATTACAGTAATAGGATAGGTTAGGTTAAATTATATTACACGTTGCATTACTTATTGTGATACAGTAGTTTATATAATACAGTATATTTTTTTTAAATGGCGTCAGCAACAATAGACTAAATTTCTTTAATCTCTGGTCGTAACTTTCTACCAATGGTAGGGTTTACCTAGATAATCCCAGTAAATTATTGGGTACGATGGCACTCGCTCCTACAGTCACAGAAATTGTATTTGATCGAAATCAAATTCGTAATGAAAACGGTCGAGGTAAATTTGTTTTGTCATTTTATCCAGGATTTTAAATTTCTTTTACTTTTAATAATTATTCGGGTAATTTATTTTTCACACTTTATCAAAATTTGAATGCAAATGTACAAATTCTAAAAAAAAGTTTTTATAACACCTTCATAGGCGATTTCTAATTTTTTTGAATTATCGATAACGTTAAACCAGAACTTTTTAAACAATGGCAACCAATACGTTTTGTTTACCAAAATTTGGAATAGTTTTGTAAATTTGTTTGTTACTTTTAATCTTAATATAATTTTCAAAATAGTAATTTCTTTAAAACAAAAGAGATGTCCACAACATTCAAAAAATTAACTATATTCAAAAACGTGAAGGCAACGTTTTTAACGTTATATACAAAGTTCATTTGGATAATTGCCATCGTTTATGTATATGAAAAATAACACACGACGATTCGAGGGAATGAATCAAGTGAAATAACCTAAAATATGACAGAAATGAACAGGGTATTCTTAGAATATTCTACAAACTAAAACTACGACAGTAAGGAAAGGTACCTAATGCTAAAACTAGGGCTGATCTGAAAAATAACTAAGACTATATACTAACGTGATTAGAAACAACACTTAACATACAAAATATCAAAATTCAAGTTCAACTGAGAATATACATTGATCAAACACTAAAGTAAAAGTAAATGAGGTTCAATGTTGACGTGTAACTAACGATTCTAACGGGTTAAACAATCTATAGTTTTTCCTCTCAGAATGGAAGCGTGTTATATCCTTGAATAAACAAGATTCAGCGTTCCTTAAATATAGTCATTTTTGTTTTAAATTTTTAAATACATTTTTGTATTGATGGAAGTGATTGTTGTCCGTTAGCGTTATGTATAAGACTTTAATTACTTTTCTTTTTTTTCTCGGTTCCACTTTCCAATTAAATTTATGAATTTCGTGCAAAATATATTTCGCTATTTACTGCCCACTGCCTATCACATTCATATTCAATCCTGAACATACAGGATCCAGATTGTAATTTATAGATTTGATTTTGACGAGATATTAGCTAAGAGTGTTTGATTATGTACGTATTTTTTTATGTACGCAAAATGTACGTATTTTGAGTTTCCTAGCACTGAACCCTTTAAACTCGACACATAGTATATAGTCCTATAGAACGATAACGATTTATTATTTTATAATAAAACTATTTAAGACAAAAAAGTTTTTACATTTTGATATTATGATTGAGGATAATTAACAATATGTTTGCACTTTTCATGTTTGCAATATACTAGACTTATCCACTTGATAACGTTATATACTCTTGAACGTTGATTATTTGTTTATATATACATAGATGGTTGTAAATATCCGAGTAAATCAATAATTTGAAAATCCATCATTTCCAATACCTTTACAACTTTCATATATTTTTAATACTTTTCAGGGATGACAATAGTGGCCTAGTTTATATGGGTATCATCTATTGAGACATATAGTAAAAAAACTAACATTTTTCAAGGGATGAATATTTCCTCGGTGTATATTGTATTGTTAATACGAACCCTAGCAAGCGTGGGGAGGAGCACTGTCAGCGATTACTAAGCGTTCTCAATGACACTCTTAAGAGGGTTGAAACCATTTCAATATTCCTTAAGGGGTCACATGTTTACGATGTTCTCTTTTGGTACAGAAGGGAATTGTGCAATTAATATAAAATTAACTAATATAAGGCGATGAAGTTGAATGGGTGTGTGTAATATAATTTGATAGATAATAATATTTCGTGATTACATACAGTCTAAATAAATAGTTTATGTGAATAATCCAACAGTAGTTATCAGGTTTTCTTATTTAGTAACCTCATAATAAACTATTATCCATCCTACCCGGCAAAGATTATTTAATATTTTGTTTACAAAATTTCAAATTTTAAAACGCCATAACTCGGTTGTTTTTAAAGATAAATTAAAATATTTTTTTGAGTATCTTAAGTTGACCTATTAGAATATGTAAAAATGATAATAGCGGTACGTTAAAACAGTGGAGAAATATCACGTTTTGTTAATTTTTAGAACACTCTGTATATCCTACTAAACTTTTGTATCATTCTGTAGATACAATAACCAAATAATAAATCAATATTTATTATTGTATAATAAACGGTGGGAAAATATTGGACTAACTTTCTCACAATTCTCCACACAAGTAAATACTAAGTCATAAATGATAGTTGTCATTTCAAAAATATCTTTCCATATTACGAATACGTAAGAAAGAAAAATGTTATTTGCCTATTACTGAGTTTTTCATTGTTAAATTTAGGTTATCAACAATAATTAACAATGACAACACGATTTTATCCGTAAATATGGGTGTTTCATTGAAAGTTGCATGGATATATTTAATTCAGAAACAGTTGTAAAACCGAAATTTTTACAATATTTTAGTAATTTTCGAACAAGTCTTATGAACTGGATCTAACGCTGACAATTATAATAAATAGGAGTGGCCGAAAGGACTCGTCAGAAGTGAGCTCAATTTGCAGTTGTACAGCAAGTCACCCTTCAAAGAACTGGTAGGTCAATACCCAAACTAAGTTATCCATCTGGAATTACTGAAACATCTGTCGAGATAACATTAAATGAAGAATTATATATGATGTGTTTTTGTGTAGAATAAGTGCACGATTGAGTGATGGAGACAAGGAAAAACTTGTAACGTTCTGCCAAATTTATGTTGTATTGAATAACATTATTGACTTGATTTATTGATCATGTATATTTGAAGATCCTCCTACAATGGACGAATCAAAGAGATCATCACCGAAAGTAAATGTATGGTGTGCCATCATTGGCCCTTAAACGAGTACGTAACGCTTGGAACTTACATTTGCATGCATTCGATAGCATTCCTTTTAATATTATGGTATCTGGAAATTTTCAGCAAAATGGAGCACAAATTTACTATGCTATTGGAGTAAGAGAAGTAAAAGTCTTTGGGTAAGAAGGGCTGGATAACCTCAGTGGTCGATCCGTTTACCCGACATAACTTCTTGTGATTTTTAGCTGTGGGGTATAGTAAGGTTTAAAGACCTGTATGCAAAAGTATTGTAAGAGATGTTGAAGAACTGAGCCCAGAACATCTGCTGTCATTGAGACAATTCCAGGTAAAAGGTGTTTGCGAGTACTTGATGTCACAATTGAACGATTTGAAATCTCTATTGAAATAAGAGGTAACCATGTGAAAATCCTGTAAACGAGCTGTCAAACAATTAATAAAGAAACTTTTTAATTTCTATCCATTCGAATATGCTGCAAATAGTGTTGTATAAAAAGCTTTAATAAAATGAATAGGAAAAAATATTGGTAATACCATGAAAGTGTTAAGAATTTTTTTAAAGATATATTTAATATTATTCTATGAACTTATTTCCTAAAAAAATTATTTTGAATTAGTTTAATATTGAACTTCTTTGGCCTTCAGAAGGGTAGATTTTTAAAGTGGACGATGTGGTCACTCGACCTCTAAATGAGTTTTCGCAAAATCAATCATATTTGTATCATTTACTAGCACCCGTAAATAGTAGATTAACCCCAATTCAACAAAATACTTTAAAACACTATCAAGGTAAAATATACAAATACAGAATAATTGCTCGTTTAACAGTTTTTGATATCATGAAAACTACCAAACACACTGAGGAAAAAATATTTGCACAGTCTTGCATTTTCTTTATTGAAGTTGAGGGACACAGCTTTTTGCTTGTTTCTTTTCCCCCGTTCTAAACTCAATACGTATCAAATTGTATACAAATGGTCCTTTTACCGCAGGTTAACTGAATACAACCCCAGGCCAATATATCCAAGTAGGCTAAACAACAAAGCGAGTTCTAGAATAGATCGGATTACTTAGAAGTTATGCAACTTTCTTTACACTGTAAAAGGAAAGTATCTGAATAGTTTAATATTCCTGTTTTTAATGACATCAATGACTAAATATTTATATAAATATATATTCACATAGTTTCCTTTTATTGCAACTTACTTAATAGGTACAGTAATTTACAAAAATAAACTTGATCTTAAATAATAATGTAATAAAACTATGAATTTGTATGTTTGAAATAATAATTGATAATAGTAGAAAGGAGGTTCGTTGGTATAAAAAAGGAATGTCAATTAATAAATTATTTGATCAACACTCAAATAAAGATAAATTGGCTTAACAGATCGAGTGATGCGAGAACCATTCCCTAAAAAGACGTTAAGAATTACATAAGTCGAAACACTGTAAAAAAATAATGAAGAAATTAAATTTAATACGTATTTTTTATTTTTTGTTTTAAAAAATATACCTATCATAACAATACATGTAGATTGAAAACACTTACTTAATAATGTTTAAAGATGATAAAACCGAAAATAAAAAAAAATAAAAAACTACTAATTTTAAGTATCATTAAATAAAAAATGCATTACAATTTGTAAATACAATTTAAAATAAATCTATTTGGAGTTCTGCTCATAATCGTTCATTTGCGCACTTTTGATGACAATATAGTTTATTTAAATTTTGTGCCAGAGTTTTTAGCAAATAAAATAAATAAATAAAAACCCAATTTACTAATTTATACTGTGTATTACATCGTTATATATCCCATCGTTTTTAATTACAAAAATCGTAGACATTTTGGTTAAGTCTCCGGTAGGGGATATACGCAAAATATTCTTGCAAATTTTAATATAAATAAATAATAAAACGAAACTAAAGCCTCGTTTTCACATTTCAAATCGTCAAAACATAAACTAGGTTTACCCCGAGAATAAACCCAAAGACAGCCAAAGTTTGAATTAACCCTAAGGTTATTGAATTTTATGACAAAATATTAATATGTTCTTTTAATTATATCATGAGCTGTTTTGCAAGTTGTCATTTTAAGTTTAAATATTGACATATGGTTGAAATATGTATTAATACTTACCTTATTTCTGAGAAAAAAATTATTCCTATTATTAACGAAAACTAAATTATACAACAAATCAATAAATCTTACCAGAGTTTAGAACACAGATCATAACAGTCAAATTCTTTTTGACGGGATTATAACTTGACACATGTAATATATAACAAGTTGTCAACTTGGCTCAACTTGCCAAGTAGTCTATTGTGTAATGGTTGGACTTTTGTACGCTTGTGCACAACTCCATATTCAAACATGACATAGTAAACTTAAAATTAAACGGTTTATGAGATATATCTTTATACTTTATATGGAGTTAATATATGGATTCGAATTTCTCTGCTTGGTTTTTCCGTAACCACTCTATTGCAGATTATAAATTTATTAATAATACTTAAAAGTCGATAAATTGAAGAAAAAAAAAGTTATATGCTCAATTAACTCTAAGAGATATTTACTGAAAAACTGTATAAAAGAGCTGCAATTTTGAAATAAAGTTTTGTAACTAAATTTCACTCAAATTAAAATAATAATCAGAGTAATAGAGTTACTGCTGTTAAAATTTTCTAATTTTATTGAGGTTTTGTTTTTCAGCCTTTCTCTGAATTTTATAATATAAACACCAATATTGAATTCTGACTAATAGAGATATTAGTCAACAACTGTGCACACTTGTCTAATCCGATCATTATGTTAACCAAACAATATGTTAGCACATCATTCAATCAGACAATCAGTTATTCAGTCAATCAGTTTGGCAAGAAATCATTAGCTCTATCAGTTTGAGAAATGTTAACAATGCAAAAATACAAGTTGTTTATACAAATGTTTAATATTTTACGTAATAAAAGGTGATAAGTGATACAAAAATTATCTCTAACATTCTTGCAGGTCCATCGACAACACCATACAAGTTTATTAGTGACATCATAGTACTTTATTAGCCCAACATACAATGTATCACATGTAGATCTTCTAAATGTACACGCTTTGGTTTCCTGGGTATTGTAGGAAATTTTAAATCGTACTGGTACATTATTTGTTCTTATACCAGTAGGATAAGTTTGTTTAAAAGAGTTGTTACAAACGTTTTATGAATCTCGTTATTGTGCACATCACTACTTTATTTATGTCTAACGGGCCTCGAAGAAATGAAAGAAATAAAATAAATTACCCACAAGGGCTCATTTACAACGATTATGGGTTTGTAAATCCTGAGGTAAACTATCTGAATCTACACCTTCTTTCAGTAGTCTTAGGTTAGATCCTACTCCTTCATCTTTCCAATCGGGTCTCTCTTGACACACTCTTGTTCTTCTCTGACGCGGACACTACTTGAGTATTAGAAGTCTTTATTATATCTTTATTTCTTAAGCGATTATGATGAACAGGTTTATTACCTTTAAATGACAAGGGAAAACAAATTGAGAAGTTTCAATTTACTTCACTAGTGGCAGTATAAATACCACAAGTTGAAAATTATATATAGTATTTTGCTTTTTCTTTCGAACTACATATTCAAAATTAAGCTATCTGTAATATTTTTCTCATTTAAATTTTAATTGTTATGTTAACTTCATTTTTGATACCTAACATACTTACTCCAAAACCGTTTCATATAAATTATTACATAGATAAATTCTACGCATCTTTCTGTAGAAAAATTATGTCTTACAAGTTAGGTTTTGCATAAAATTAATATTTTTAATGCATTTTGAAAATAAAAAAAAGAACTTTAACGTTCGCCAGGTGGAGGGTTAATTTAAAAAAATTAAATTAATAAAACGCGAAGTAAAAATAATTTTAAAAATAAACACTAACTCATATGCGGGGTGTCAGCAGCAACCAAGAGTGAAAAATGTCAACAAATTAACAATTAATGGCGGGTAAATGATTGCAAACAGCAGACCTTCAGAGAAAAGGTACTGGGTGGCTAAACAGTGCAGGAAATCTAGAGATCAAAATATCCCACTATTTTATACCCTGGGGAGCACAAATCACCCCGCATTTGTAAATAAAAGTTCAAAGAAGTAAACTAGTCAATATTCATTTTTTAGTTTTTACCATCATTCCTGAATATCAGATTCTTTTATATGAGATTTTGATCAAGGATCATATTTAACAAAAAAAATATTAGATTTTTTTTAAAAATTATATCTTTTATTACAGAAGTAGTATGTTAGGAAAGTCTTCAATTTGTAATGAGATTATAAATTCCAGCTGAAAGTTTTGAGAAAAAATTTCAAATGTAATTTTGCATTTTTTTTAATTACTGATCGTTCATGCCATTAAATTCAATGGTCGAGTTGAAACACGACATCACTTTGCTCGACAAGTTAACTTAACGGTAGGACATTACAAAAAATATTTTAGCACTCGCACACACCACTTTTGCTTCGTTAAAGTCTTTTACTTAATATGTCTTGCGGTTAATGATAAAATAAATTGTGACACTTCTTTTCAGACATTCCTCAGTAAGAATTTAAATGGAGCGGAAAGTTCGAGCAATCTGCACTACTTCATTTATTTTTACGATACCTCATTTCCGCCTTGGTTTTCAAAATGTCGTCAGCTTAAACGTGGAATGTAGCACCTAGAAATGAATTAGACGCCATCTTTATACAGTGTGACATTGAAATGTAGTTTGTAATTGAGTCGATTACCCCTTGTAAGTGGTTAGGTACAAATATTACATGTCGTGTACAGTGAAATAAATATTTTAAAACACTACACCTATACCACTAAAATCTCTCTCTCTCTTCTCTCTCTCTCTCTCTCTCTCTCTCTCTCTCTCTCTCTCTCACTCACTCTCTCTCTCTCTCTCTCTCTCTCTCTCTCTCTCTCCTCTCCCTCTCTCTCTCTCTCTCTCTCTCTCTCTTTTTCTCTCACTCTCTCTCTCTCTCTCTCTCTCTCTCTCTCTCTCTCTCTCTCTCTCTCTCTCTCTCTCTCTCTCTCTCTCTCTCTCTCTCTCTCTCTCTCTCTCTCTCTCTCTCTCTCTCTCTCTCTCTCTCTCTCTCTCTCTCTCTCTCTCTCTCTCTCTCTCTCTCTCTCTCCTCTCTCTCTCTCTCTCTCTCTCTCTCTCTCTCTCTCTCTCTCTCTCTCTCTTCTCTCTCTCTCTCTCTCTCTCTCTCTCTCTATATATATAATATATATATATATATTTAAATAGGGCTCCATAGTAAATATAGTAGATCTATTATTCCTAAATAATAAGTAAAATTGTCTAACCACTTTTAAAATAAACTGTGAAAAAAATTGATAGACCTTCTCACACACTCATCCACGAAAACAACAGATATTAATCAAAAATAATATTTCACCTGGAAAAGAAAGTCAATCCTTCATTTCTCCCCATGGATTACGTAGGGATATTAGGTGGTACAGGAGAGTGCTCCTCATTAATTTTTCAATTATTAAAATAAAACTTATTTAAGATATTTCTAAATTTATTAAATCTTAAGCGCAGCGTATGCGAAACTCGTTCTATGGATAAACTGTACATGATTGAAATTGTGTTTTTAATTACGAGGGTCAATATTCGTTTTAGTTTTTCATGAATCATTATTGAATAGTAATTTCCCTTTATTTACAATTTACAACACTACTTTGTGTCATTTATCTTAAAATTTCACCTAAATCTTAAATTTTAAATTTATAAAAAAAAAAAAAAAAAAAAAAAAAAATGCCTTTTATATCACCACCATAAATATGTATATGTAATATATTTTACCAATGTCTACCCAACGGTCTTTTAAAGGAGATAGCGACCAGTAATAGCGACTTTCAGAAATATTTTATAAAATCGTAAGAACAATTTGATAAAAATTTTATTATAATGTCTTACCTCATTGTAGGTAATTTTATGTTATCGAAAATGTCCGCTTTAAACGACCAGCAAGTTACTTTCGAAACTTTAATTATCAAATGAAAGAAAACGTATTATTCCACAACATACACTTTATTAGTTGCGGTCAAAGTTTCAACAACCAAGCCAACATTCCCAGGATACACATGTAGACAAACGTAGAGGGTTGAAGTTCCAAACAGGTCTCTACACATGTGGCGACTGGGAATAGTTGATTGGAAACTTAGTCTTGTATAAAGAAAGTGTTTATTGTGGAAAATATTGTTTTGTTTTATTTGAAAATAAAATATATGAATAAAAAGAGTTTGCACATTATTCAGCCCAAATAAGCGTAATAAAAATGTCGTTAAAATCATTGAACTATTGACAAACTGACAGCCGACATACAGACGTGCATAAAAAACAATTGTTTTAGAGATTTTGGCGACGTTCAAACGGATATCTGCGAAATATTCCGAAATCATTAGTTTTAGGTTTATGTGCCCAAAGAATAATTCGAAATTCGTTATGCTTGGTCAGCTAGAATTGGAGAAGAACCCCGTTTACAGATGAATGAAATAGTACATAACAAACACTATATCTATGAAAATATATACAGAATGATCACGAATGTTTGCACAAAAGTAGAACTCGACAAATGTCGGTTGTGAAAATCGGGGATTTTTATATTTTTTTGATCAGATCAATAATTCTGTTTAACTAAATATACAACAAGCCTATAGAAACTTGCAGACTACTGCCTGTTTCTAGAAAGATTAAACTATTTCAACAATGCTTAAGATTATAAATAATTCTATAAGTGTAATAATAGTTCTTAAAATAAGATAGCCTTAAAATGGTTCTGTTTTCAGTCAAACAGAACCACAAAAGATTGCAATCATATTTATTCCGTTGTGTCACATAAAGTGCAAAGTTTAAATCTTTAAGGTGATAAAACTATAGTAAAAAAACCTCTTACAAGGAAATAAATATATATATATATATATATATATATATATATATATATATATATATATACAAATGTGGCTTTTACACGACACCAATTTTCTAATGTTAAAGGACAAGAATTCCATAAATATTAAATAAGAAACATGTTTCAATCACGTAATTTGATAAAAACCAAGTATTATTTAACGTTACAGTCGAGATTTTTACTTTATCATATCGAGCCGATCATTCTATCATCAAAAGTTGGTTCTCCTCAAAGTTGAACATTATATTCTAGTTTCAAGAGAGTATCAAACACTGTAGATCTGCCAGTAAGGAGAGTTAAGTTTTATATTATTACTCGTCAGATCCACCCACAAGAAAGACTTGAAAGATGATCCCTTGTTTACTGTGTCCCGCCATTCTTTTCATGATTAATTACTTTCGCATTAAATCGTAGTAAATAACATAAAATTCACTTCCTTAATATTTCTCAACATTGTATTTTCATAAACGCCCTTCCCTAAAACCTTTTAAACATGTCCGCACTGACAAACGTAGATTATTTTCATGTAATCATTTTCAAAGTCTTAAATTTCATAAGTATATTATTTCGAAATGTCGGTAGTAGTAAAATTAGTTGATAAGATGCTTTGTCTATGTTTATATGAGTTACATTATTTATTATGTTGATTTTTAACCCAGTCTGGTTTAGTGCCAAAACTTTAGCTTTGTATGCATGAGGTTCCATTTTCGATCGTCATAGAGGCCCTAAAGTTTATAGTGTTGACCTATAATAGTGAGATGAATCGGGCAGCGAACCCTGGTTACATAATATAGAATTACGACGACGGGAATTCGATGTGCTGATCTTACATCACTCGGTAAAATGTATCTAGGACCAGTGGCATTTAATGTATGTTTTATGGCATGTTTTGATAAATTTAATTTGTACACATTGGGTGGAGAAAAAGTCTATTTCCTTTTACTTTTCATAATTTTCGTTACATAGATTTGGTAGTAAATGAAATTTATAAATAACATCTCGTACTATGACATTTTCGACTTGGGTATTTTAATGTTAACATTGTAGTTTCATTAATTATTAAAACTATTGTCATTTAACGCTGAGTTTCGTGTAGTCATTTTTATAATTTTTTTATTTTTTCACATCTGTGTCTCCTACTTCCAACTATTGACGATAAATGTTTGTAGTTAGATTAAACTATTTTTTAATTTTACTAAATATATTTTTAATGTTTTAAACGACATTGCTGGTTTTATTAACGGTGGAACCTTTTTTCCTTTATAACAGCTTGAAACCAGTTTAAAGTTATTACGTTTTTATATTTGATTTTATACTTTTTTAAATGATATCTATTTGAATGCCGTGAATAAGGAAGTGAATCACATAAAACCGGTTCCTCTATTGTCGTGAACATGGAAGTCCTATACGTTATTAAGTTACAAATATTAACATTAAATTTAACTTTTGTACTAATTAAAATACAGTAATATTTCTCATATTTCAGACAATTTTCTATAATAGGTGATGGTAGAAAACAGATGTCAATAAACAATTGTTTCGGTCCAATCTGTGTTAAAAAACATTGTTTCAGAATGTATCACACAACCCGTGTTTCCTTTTTAAAAAAATGATGAAAATCCAAAGTAGATGATATAAAAATTAAAACATCTCGAAACCTAGTACAAGACGTGATATATAAACTTACTTTTGCACACAATGACGAAAATAGTGGAAATTAGGTGGAAACAAGCTTTAGTTATTTTTATTTACCTGAGTGCAGGGGAACTAATGAAAAAATACAAACAACAATACTTTAAGACTATAAAGATGTATGACAACAACATATGTGATAAACAAATTAAAACATTCTATTCTTAATTTTAAGTCTTTAGTAATGTAATGCATCTTATAGTAAAATGTCCAATTTAAACCCGACTCTTTCCCTCGAATGGAGTGGAAGGTTGCCAATTTTTTTATTGACTATAAATCATGAGCTTTATTTGATAGATCGAGTATGATGCCAAATGTTCTAATTTTCCACATTTAATTTCCACATCTTTATAAAGCAAAATATGAAAGGATACTTTGGTTAAGAAAAATGCAAAACACATTTGCTCATTGTAGGATTTTATCTGTTTCTAAGTTCTTTGTATTTTGTGCATGAAGATCGAACGTATTTAGACTTTGGAACGAGAATCACTTGTGCCCAATTCAACCAAAAAGGAAAAGAAAGTTTAACAATAAAAACCTTAATTGATCAAGATGACGTTTCAACGATTAAGTCATTAACGTCAGTTCTGACTCTCGCAAACATTATGCCACTTTAGTCGAGTACTAAAAATGCTTGTGCACATATAAATAATTAAAGATGATGACAATAATTGAAACTTCGTCTTCATAAAATTATATATTTATTTGGGGAAATTTTCATTTCTTTCGTATGTCAGTATTTCGCCTTGTCTATATATGTTTGTGTGTGTATATTTCAACCTCAATTGCAAACAAAGTGACCCAGCAAAAACGAATCATTCATGACTTCTCATATTTCCATAATTGTTTTAAAACAGCATTCTATTTTCAAGTTATGTTTATTTTTACTGTAAACATATCCACGTCAACCCTGAAGTGGTTCTTAAATCGGTTCATACACGTTTTATTGGATTGCACGACAATATTTTAAAACTATATAAAATCTCTCGTTAATATTTAAATTTTGATGAATAATTTTATAGAAATTACGTTCAAAAGACATTAGACAGTTATTTTGCTAATAATGTGTTTTTATTGTGCAATTAAACGATAATTCTTGATTAGTGATTGTTGGTACAAACTTTGACTGGTTAAAAGACAGTATCATGTGTATAATGTGATTGAACTTCCTTTTCTCAAACATCACCACCTGTATTCTACAAATTAGTATTACTGTATATACCTAGCCTACAAATTATAAACTTGTTAAAAAATCGTGTTTTAAAAATACGAAAGTCATGAAATTTACTGTATACTCGTATTTATGCCTAAAGATAGTTTTACCCTAAATCCCTGTCCCAATGTTTTGAAAGTTTATAATACCTAATATGAATATCGTTTGTTACTTTGGCGAAGTAATATGTCTATTTGTAGCAACATGCTTGTGAGATTTTTATAAAATGTTTGGTGTTTTGATTACAAAGGCGTTGATTACAATTTTATTGAAAAATATAACATTCCTGTTAAGATGAGTAATATAACACAGATAAGCAGGTTAGTCGAAAGTATATTTAAGAGTAAATGGAAGAATTTTAAGAGAATAAAAAAGATTCTAACAAGAAGCGAAAAAGTGAAAATAAAACAATAAGATATGAAGCAGTAGATATAACGGGTTAGAACATGGTTTCAACCTCACGCTGGTATGAGACAACTGGTGAATCTCTATCTGGTATAGGGCAAACTAATATTTAATAAATTTAGAGATATTACGCACTCTATGCGTACCAAACATACTCAGTAGAACAACTGCGTGATGATGACTTTCACCACTGTCTGAAATTTTGTGTACATTTAATTGAAGGAGGTATTAATAATACGATTTTTCATTTTAACATTTGTTTTTCGAAAAAGTGTTCTTTATAGTAAACAGTGCAAAACATCGTCATAATATGCTATATTGTTTCGATTCCAATTCCAACATGGAAGTTTTAGTAATCATATTACTGTTTCATTTTTCGTACAAGGCAATTTGACTGGAGTAATGATTTTTTTTACGTTATTAAGAAACTACTGATCCAATGCTATCCGACGTTGTTAATAATGAACATTATCTCGAAGACAATTTGGTAAGCAAACATGGCTGCGCAGTACGCACTCCCTGTTCTACAATATAAAAAATATTCTGGTCAATGAATTGGAAGTAGGTTTGTGTAGAATAGCTTGCTTATTCGCCATATTTGTCTCTGTTTGATTTCTTTATAGGATCACTTAAAAACTAAACTTTACTAAACCCAGACACGGATTCCTTAGAAGACTACGTCACTGTAGGTAAATAAATGCGATCAAATCACTGCAGGATGTGCATCACATTTTTAGCAAATTATGCGGAAAGGGAGGTTGTTATTATATGCATTTAAATTAACACATCCATGTAACTATTATAACAAATCTGATTACATTTGGAACGTAGTTTATATATCCTACAAATAGTTTATTGTAGAAATATCAGTAATCGTATGCACGAATATTTTGAAATTTATTTACTGCTTGGTCCAGTTAAAGTCTCTTCTTGGACTACAGCCACACATTAAACTACTGTACTTTAATTATCTCACTGCCCTGTTCCCTTCAAGTTGTAACATAAATAACTGGATACCCAGACAGCGTCCAATTACTGACAACAGTTACTAGGCTAGAAAAAAACAGTTGAACTTAAATGAGTTTACTGTAAACTTACATTAAAAAAATTATTGCGTTGTTAAACAATTGCTATTAAATATTTCTAACATAAAATTTACAATGGAAATAACGTAAAGTTGTCCTTTATATACAAAATTGATTTCATCAGTATTTTCCTGAGATGCAGAGTCTTTATTTAAAAACAGAAAATAAACCATAAACGCCATTCACGTTTAGTTAACAGGAATAGATTTAGGAAATACATAGGAAAATATATTATAGTACAATCAAACAAAGACCTTTTTTTTAAATAAATAATATTTTAGTTTTAATTTTAATTTTTTTTTATTGTTGCATCGAAATTTGCAGTCTGTACTTTTTTGTAGTTACAAAGTTCTTACAGATGTGATTTTGGGAATTGTGTGGATTTAGTATGATTCGGTCGACATAGTACCACTTAGTATAGTCGTTAGGAATTTTAAGTAAGCACTAAAATGTTGCTTCCTGGACCTTTAATTTTAACAAGATCAAAGATAAAAAATGAACATTAAAAAAAATAACTCACTAAATATATATAGCATAAGCAAATAAATCACCACGCAACACGTCATCGAATTTAGCAAAAATAAAATCCTATGTACAACATTTTAAAAGTCTTGAGTCATCTAAGAAAACGCGACTACAGCTTTAATTAACACTAAACGATACCAGAAAACCTAATAGATTTAAAATAAATCTTCCTCAGCTGCTACATTGACACAAACCCCAACTTTCAGTGGACTGAGGATGATGACTTAATCATTGAAACGTCTTCTTGTATTTGCGTTGTTAAAAAAAAGTGAATTTGTGTTTAAAATCTTGTTTTCGTTCATTTGGTTATTGTAGTTTTCACAAGTGTAGTTTATTACAGTTGATAATATTCCGGATAAAGGAAAAAACAATAAATGTTTACTAAAAATAGTAAAAATGAAACGAACTATAAATAATTTCAAATCAGCAACATCCAACATCGAACATCTATATATTCGTCACTAACCGAGGCGCCCGTGGATGAAATGTCAGTGTTTAATGTGGTGCGCTCTGGTGTGGTCTTCCAAAAATCAAAGATATTCTTAGGTCTTCACCACGGCTTTTCTTTATCGCTTTCTGCCATACCATACTTGGCATGTATGCTTTCTAAATTCCACGTCAATCACTGTGGAGAACAAATTAAAATAATAAGCCAACGTGGCTGACATACTAAAGGGGGCTGTTGTTAATAGAAGAAGAATAACAAACAATATAGATGAATGAGGTATCATGTATTAGGGTGTGATATAAATTGGTTATTACCCCTTTAAATTTAATAAAAAAATCTATAAATAAATCATTATTGATTATGCTAACACGTTTTTCATTATAAGAATTCGTTTTTGCTATGGTATTGTGGATTGTGAAGACATCTATTTATAACGTCTATAACGTTTATAGACGTCATATTAATTTTTCTTTAAAGAAGTAAAGTCCTACATTTCTTAGTAGTAATCAGTTCGTAAATTTGAGTCATAGATATAATTGTTTATTGTTCAGTAGAAAAGAAACAAAAATAATGTGTTCATTAGCAGTACGAAACTGATCAATGCAGCTGTCTCAAGTCTTACACAAATATGAAGGTTACGCTTAGAAACGGGGATTTTATCATAAACATAGAAACTATTAATAATTTAGTATTGTAGAATACATACATTTTAAGCTTAAAATAGTATCTATAAATGTTTATATCCAGTGTACAAAGGAGCGAAGACTACTTTAAACACACCATATTATCGCAACCATTTTATGATTTTACACTGGAGTATTATTCAAAATTTATCATTTCAAAGATGTGTCTGAAATTAAAAATAAGGTTATCAGAAGTAAGATCTGAAATATTTGCTAGCTATATTCGGAGATATATTTTTTTAAAGTTTTCTTTAAGTCGTTTTCTTGTCTGTCTGCCTGCCTGTTGTACAAAGTTCGCAATCTATTTTAAACCAACTTTGGGACGAACTAGAGACTTGAAACTTTAAACATATCTCAGAACGGGATGACAGAATAATATGAACTCACGTTCTTATCTCTCCGTCAATCGTTGTTATGGTTGGAAAAATGTTAAAGTAGCTTATTGACCCGTGTCACGACTTAGTGGTGGATCAACGCTGGACACAGTATTTAAATTACCGGTTAGTAAGGATGGAAAATGGTAGGAAAATTTGGACTACTCTCTGGGTAACTCTTTGGAAGTACGTCGAATGAGATTTCTATGGTTCTATACGAAATGATTTTCATGATTGATTGTGGCAACTGAAAACGAAGGAAAATGAACCATTGGGTGGCATCAACAGTATGGTTTTTTTGGAGATTTGATAATGTCATCAAAATGTTTAAAATCGATTGCAAAATTTAATGCATACAAGACTAAAAAGCAGAAAATAACAATTTAAATGAAACTTTAACCACGTTTTTAAAACGGAGTAAAAATTATTAAAAAAATTTCTCGTAGCCCCATTCATATTTATATCACCATAAAGATTGTCTTGAAAATTTGTGATTGTGAATTTTTAATAGCTATGCAAATATTTGTAAGATTTGATAAGAGAAAGGTGGGGCGCTTGCAATAGATAATAGTAAGGAGTGAAGAGAACACTTGTCGTTGACGTTGAAAAAATTTAAAATTTTAGTGGAGTACCTCATAAATCGAGTACCTCCTAAATCAATAGATGGAGATAATATTCAATTATCTATTTCTTGCGCCCCAGGTTTTTCGTTTTAAATCGTACAAGTATTTTCATAGCTGTTGAAAATCACAATCTCAAATTTTCAGGACAATCGGTAATGAGCTTAAATCTGTATGGGGCTATGAGAAATTATTTTATAATTTTTACTCCGTTTTAAAAACGTGGTTTAAAACAATATTTAAATAATCATTCATATTTTATCCGTATGACAACATTATTAAAACAGCTGTCATAAACCATTTATATAAATAAGTAGACTAAAATTTGGAAGTAGTATTAACATACTTGCAAAATGAAACAACAATTTACAATAAATAACATTACCTTGTAAAAAAATATTGTATTTTTACAAATATTTATATCTATTTGGGTATTTGATTGTGTCCGTATATGTGAACGCTTTCGATGACAAAACGGTTTTATATATTTTATTTAAATTATGTCCCAGAATATTTAACAAATAAAAACAACTATACACACTACTTAATACTGGAGATAAAATAATACATCGTTATAGAAAAAAGAAAGAAACAAAATCTAAGGTAGTTTTTTTTATATTTTTAAATCGGTTATTAAGACAGGTATCCCATCTTAAGTTACTGGGAAAATCATAACCTACTGGAGATATGAACAAAAAATGCTTGAAATTTTTAAGCACATTGAATAAATTTTGAAAAATATACATTGAAGCTAAAGCCTTGTTTCCTCATTAGATTCCCAAAACATATACTAGGTACAATTGGAATGTAAACCCAAAACAATCTAGCTCTAATAAAGGTTAATCACAATTATATTATTTCATCTATAAATGAATATGTGTTGTAAACATGTCATTAGCTGTATAAAGAGTTGTCTTTCTAAGTTATAGACGTAAGGATGAAATTTGTATTATTCATTTACGTTAGTTCTGCCAAACATAATATTATTTAAAATATCAGGAATGAAATTTTCAAGAGTTTAGATGACAGACGATTTTCAAGAATTTAGCAAAATCACTTTTCGACCAGAATATAACTTGACACAAGTAATACATAACGAGTTGTTAACTAGTTCAACTTGGCTCAACTTGCCAAGTAATCGATTACGCAATGGTTGAAATTTTGGACTCTTGTTCACAATTTATGTTAAATCATGACATGGTTTAATTTTTAAACAAACAGTTCATTGGTTAGACTGAAAAATAGCGTAGTACTGAACTTGCAGCTTATATAAGAGTAAGCCAATCAGTCAGTCAAACAGTTAGTCAGATAATCACTGGGATTAATGTAAAATATAGAATTTTTTATAACAGGGTTGAATTAATTGCGTAAAAACACAAGACGCTAATAAATGATCAGCGGTATATCAGTAACCCTCTCGAAGGTTACTCAGGTTGCTTTGTTTTCGCTGACTCTGCTTGCCCTACCGCCTACACTCTCATTATTCCTCACCCTTTCTCTCAGAAACCTTTAATTGCATAATTCCGATTATATGATGAATGAAGTCATTTTTTATTGACATCGCATACATTTTTCTAATTAGTTTTGATGTAATTTAAAGCAAAATTAAATTGAGAAAAAAGATTGTATAGTTTTATTAATCTATTACTACTACTAGCTATTTTGGAAGTGGTTTAGATTTCCAACCTAATTATTTAATTGGTAAAAACTACTTAATAAAGGTGGTGATTAATTGGTTATAAATTCATAATAAATGTTGTATTGCATATTATCTGATTTTATATAAGTTCCAAATGCTCACGCATTTTGAACAGCTGTGTTTAAATTTGACAAGGGTTCTTACGTAGCATGGAACTCGAAAACCCCAAAAACAACCCAAATAAGAAAGATTTTCTATTGACCATATTGCTAAGATATCTGTGTTTTTAAAGGAGAGGAGTTTAAATGAGACATTATTTTGTTCGTAGCTAGCCTCAAATAAAGTAAACAATGAACCGCTTAAACCTACTTTATACGTTCAGAGTACAACAATAAAACATGACTGTCGTTTCGACAATAAAATTCCATCTACGGGTGTTTATAAAGTTATAAAATGCAACACGAAACACTCGCCACACAGCTCATAAGCTGACAAGGACGAGAATATCTTTTTGGCTTTTATCGTGTATCTGATCGATGACGACTTTCACTTTAATATTAATTTATACACACAACTAAGCTATAGGGAATGTATTATAAACAATTTTTTATTAAGTATCATTTGAATTCAGCTAATAGTAAAACATACCTTATTTGCAAAATTTTACTGAAATCATCCAAAATATCGGCTGCTGGTTCTTTAGTTATAGATTGTTGTTAAAATATTAAGTTATGTTTTCAACAATTATAATTTGACTAATAACACTCTTATAATATATTATCGTAGAAAACAAGTTTGGGTTTAAATATATATAAAGTCACACAAAATGACCAATTATGGAAAAGTTACTGAGGAACAATAAAAATTGTCATGAAAAATCCGTTTTCTATCGCGATTTTCAAATTTTAATGACTGGTTTTCCTGCAAAATGTTTTGGAAAACTGAGTATACATACCAATTTTAAATCGATTAGTACCAATTTAGAGTAAAATCGAAATAAAAATGGTACCCCTATATAAAATCCATATACGCATGCGCATATACATCCATTAAAAAAAAAACAATATATTTACAACTATTTTAAAATAGCCAATCTTTGAGCCAAAATTAATGTCATTCCTGTAGATCGATGACATTTTATAACCTAGACGACGTTTCACGACCTATTAATTTCAATAGTTTACACCTGATGATGCAATTTATTTCTGAAACATTAAAAGCTATTGTTCCTCTGTGAAAGTGAAAAAAACGTTTACTCTACACACTCGGTGAATGAAGATAAACATTCAATATAATAAAAATAAAAATCTTAACAAATATTTATCGATTATATTGTTGTTTAAGAAAATAATTACAAATGATACGCAGGCTATCTTGTATTACGCCTAGAGTTTGAACATTTAATTTTGGAATCACCGTTATAATGCCGCAAAAATATAAATAATTTGTATATTATAAAATAAATTTTCAGTTACGTTTCAGTAGGACTTGAGATATTCAGAACAAAGAATGGGAGATGGCATAAATTCAGCCAAAAAGACGTCCCCATTGAATACAAATTCCTGTAACAAATCCGGGAGCACCGTCATTTTGTCTGGAATACAAAGTAGATGTTGGCAAGGCTTGAAAATTTAATATACGTTTTGTGTTACGCTGTAACTCTTGATGGATTATTCAATTCGTTACAGTTTTAGGAGGACTATTCATGGGCGGAATATTAACAATGCTTACAATAGAAGTTTCTTATACAAATGTTTATTATTTTACACATTTTTAGGAGAGAATATTTTAAAAAACATGGCACTAACTTTTTTTACACGTCCATCCACAACGCTATACAAGTTAATGGTCGCCAGCTTTATTACTTACCCAGCCACATCATTCAATGTAATGGAGGCAAATCCTCTAAAGTTATTTGTTGTTTTCTCGGAACTTGCA
Source organism: Aphrophora alni (assembly GCA_963513935.1). Classification (NCBI taxonomy): domain Eukaryota; kingdom Metazoa; phylum Arthropoda; class Insecta; order Hemiptera; family Aphrophoridae; genus Aphrophora; species Aphrophora alni. The sequence continues at coordinate 112,724,577 of OY740770.1, forward strand.
GGACATGTTAAATTGTATTGCTAAATGAAAGAGTCTTATACTGAGTAGGATAAGTTTGTTTAAAACCGTTGTTAAAAATGTGTTCTGAATATCGTCATTGTGTATATCATTACTTCCTTGATGTCGTGTAGGCAATTAGGTTAGGTTATGTTAGATTATGTTATGTTAGGTTAGGTTATGTTAGGTAGGTTAGGTTAGGTCAGATTATGTTAGGCTAGGCTAGATTATGTTAGATAGGTTAGGTTAGGTCAGATTATGAAAGGTTAGGCTAGGTTATGTTAGGTAGTTTAGGCTAGATTAGGTTAGGTAGGTTAGGTTAGGTCAGATTAGGTTTGGTTAGGCTAGGTTAGGTTAGGTTAGATTATGTTAGGTTAGGTTTTGCTAGGTTAGTTTACGTTAGGTTTGTCATGACCTTTAGGGCATTGTACAGGTTTATATATATATTATATATATATATATATAAATTATATATATATATATATATATATATATATATATATATATATATATATATATATATTAAAACGCTACCCATAGGGGTTTACTTTTGGTTTGGGAATCCCGAAGGACCAACATTTGTATTTTACAGATCCTTACGTCATTCTAGGTATAGTTGTTTTTGTTTTATGATCTTATCTTCTTCTTCTTCTTAAGATAAAACGTTTTTTACATATGTATATTTATAGACTGTTTTTTATAATCGCTTTAACTATTAAGTTTTGACCATTTTTAAAGATTACACGGAACATATTAATTTTATGAACTGTCGTGAAGTATATTTCTTATATTTTGATTTTACACTTTTTTATTTTTAAAATTATCCTACTTCCTTTTCGTAATTTTTTAATAAGCGTATATCGAGACAACTCTTTTCGTCGGTAAAATCTCCTATCTTACGGTAAACTATATAAAAATATTTTTTTCCATTTTTCATTGCTTGGTATGTAAACAAAACGTAAATAATTTTATTATTTTTACAATGTAAACATTCAATCAGTAACATTTTGTTTCTTCGGGTTTGTCTAGACGTTGTTACGAAGCAATTCCCTAGGTTAGATTACTATTTTATGTACTCCGGAGTTTGACCCTAATTTGACTGTATACGTCAGGAAGAAAATACCCCCCCCCCCCGTTTTATTCTGGCTATGTCATGTATTTCTTATGAAAATACATTTATTCCGAGTAATATATTTAAAAATATATATTTTGTTAGAGACTTATATATTTAAATAGAGTCAAAGATTGTTTAATTTCTGTTATAAACTAGTTTTTTTAATTTTAAAGTCTCTCTTTTGTGGCAGTTAATTCTTTGTTATCAGAAAAAAAAATTATTAATCTATTTAATTTTGTAACCCTAGGATAATCGAAACGGTTTTACCTTATACAGTAGTATTTGGGGAGGGTCTTGCAAGGAAGCTGTCATAACTTTTGGTTCGTTGTGTAAATCGGATTTAAATAAAATTTAGTTTTTAATTACGCGCGTCAATAATCATTTTTGTTTTTACCAATTATTCCTAAAGGTAATTTTCAATTACTAGAGATTTTGAACAAGGTTTTAAATTAATCTTCATATTTAAACAATAAATAAAATATATATTAGAGCCTATAAAAAATTAATTCGTTTATAACATCTAAATTGCAAATTACCGATCTAATTTATTTTGTTTTGTTTAAACGATAACTCACCGACTAATCTTCAGGAAGATTCCAACAAATACGTTTTGTTTTGGGTCCAAAAGATGATAAACATTGCAATAGTCGTACTTATTAAAATCGAATTTTAACGTTTCGGTTTTGTGGCAGTTAATTCTTTGTTGTCAAGAAAAAAAAAAGTTTTTCATTTTGTAACCATAGGATACTCAAAAGGATTTTAACTTATACAGTAGTATGTGAGGAAGCACCCTTCACTTTTGATTCGTTTAAGTCTTTATTTGATTTGTGTTGCGGTTAATAAAAAAACTACATTATGACATTCCTTTGCAGAATGTAAAGTAAATGGAGTAACATTTCCTAAGTAGTAAATGTAATGAAGTGGAAAGTTCTAAACAATATGTGCTACTGCATTTATGTTAATGATACATCATTTCCGTCTTGATTTTTAAAATGTCCTCAGTTTAAGCTGTGGAATGTAGCAGACATCTTTAATTAAGTCTGAAAAAAATGATGTTTGTAATTGAGTCGACAACCCTCGGAAGTGGTTATGTAAGAAACCTCATATGTTGTGTATAGTAAAATTAATATTATATATACACAAAAGTATTATATATGGGATATTTTTCATTTATATGTTGTTGATTCGTGGTATGCTATTTTTTAATAAATGGCGGAAACTATTACTTAACTCTTACGCTTCCAACGACTAAAATAAATAAATATTAATCAGATATAACATTTAAACGGGATAAAAAAAAACAGTTAATTAGTAGATTATCCCCATGGACTTCTTAAGAAGATAAGATGGTATGGAGTGCTCCTCATGAATATTTTAATAATGAAAATCAATTGCTAGAAACATATTTCTATAATTAATGAAACCTATGGACTTCACATGTATAACTCTTCCCAAGCGTAAAAGATTGAAATTGCGTTTTTAATTATGTCGATATTCGTTTAGATTTTCTTTAATATTTTTTAAAGGTTTTGTAACGATTATTTGAAATTTAACTCTCTATTTTGTACCATCAATCTTCATATTTCACCAAAGCTTGAAAAGTATGTGTTTAAATTCAATTATAAACTAATTAGGTCCTTTACAAGAGCGCCATGGAAATATATATATATATATATATATATATATATATATATATATATATATATATATATATATATATATATATATATATATATGTGTGTGTGTGTGTGTGTGTGTGTATTACTAATGAGTATCGCACCCTTACGTTTGGCAAGGAGTTATGATTTAGCAATATCTCACAAAAATCGTTACAACTAACTTTGATAAAATTGTAATAACAATTTTTGGTCTTATAAAATGTAATTTTAAATTATAGTAAACGTTCGCTTAAAAGTGACTGTGGACCGTCACCAAATGAAATAAAACTCATTGTTCCACAGTAAACATTTTATTTGTTTCGAAGAACGTTACATCCACCAAGGTAACATGTTCAGCCTCCACATGTACACAAAGTACAAAACAAGTGAGTTGAGGTTTGAGCGTCAAAAAGGTTAGAACGCACATGTGAGGACTGGGAAAGGTGGGCTTGATAATTAAAAATTTCCCTTGAATAAATAAAGAGTTTATTGTTGAATATTGTGCTTTGTATTATTTACAAATCAAAAATATAAATAAAAACGAGTCTGGACTAACGACCCAAATATGTTCAAATACAAAATTTCATTAAAATCAAGCAACAGACAGACAGACGTTCTTTAAAAGACACTTTTTTTTGGAATTTGGCGACATACAACGTGATAAAAAATCTCAAAACTTTGACTTTTTAACCCTAGTTAAGTTCATGTTAAGTTTCTTCGTTTGTTTAAAAATTAATAAAATATATTATTTGTATACAAAACCTAACTTATAGGATATTATTTTTCTCAGAAAGGTGCGTAGAATTTATCTATGTAAATATATATATATATATATATATATATATATATATATATATATATATATATATATATATATATAACGGTTTTGGAGTAAGTATGTTAGGTGTCAAAAAATGAAGTTAAAATTTTTCAGAAAAACCTGTATCATCCAAAATCAATAGATTACCACCTTTTTTCAAGATATACAAAAGGTATTATAATATTTGTGAATATATTTAGAAAAAAAGTAAAATAAATTTGTTACATTTACAAAAAAAAGTTTTGCGTCAAAAGGGGAAATGTTTTGCCTAATTCGAAAAAATCACGAAAAAACTTTAGCAATTTTTTAAATATTATTTATAACGTTTCGTGGTAATTTTATTATTTTTTGCATGATTATGCATCTACGGAACATTAGCTCTCCAACAATATTTTTTTTATTGCGGTAGGAAGATTCTAAATGAGCGCAATGTTAAATTGCAAAAAACGTGAATTCTTATCACACAATTGCTAAAGCCGAGTGACTTAACACTTGTAGGTATAAATAATTTTTTTTTTAATGTTATAATTTTGAATACCGTAAATAAAGAAGTATAAGATATGAAACAAATTCTTTTTTTGAAATGCACATCAAAATCGTATAGACAGCTCTTGTATGTAAGTCTTTAGTAACGTAATAAATCTCATGCAAAAGTTTCCAATTTAAAACCATCTCTTTTCCTCCAATGGAGTTGAATGATGCCAATTCTATTATTGGCCATAAATCATAAGCTTAATTGGATAAAGAAAATCTAATAGCATGTGATATAATTTCCCACAATTAATTGCCACATTACTATACTAATTTATAACGCTAAATATAAAAGACTATTTGGTAAAGAAGGATTACAGAACTCGTTTATTTATTGTAGGGATTTATGTTTAAAGCATAAGTGGATGACTAAATGAATGTATTTAGACCTAAAAAGAGCAACACTTGTGGAAACTTCAATCAACAAAGTATAGTCGAAATATTCTACCCATACTTTATTTTATAAAAACGACCTTTCAATGACTAAGTAGTCTTTTTCGGTTTTTACACACAAGTCTTATTGCAATTTCTTATTTGTATACATGTAACAAATGTACACAAGTTTAGTCAGTGTAATTCTGTTTTGACCAAATAATATGTTTATTGAGAACTATTTTGTTTTCTTTCCTCTGTTAGACCTCATAATATTGAATTGAACGTGTGTATGTTTCCAAGTCAATAATTATGTAAGAAGTAGCCCCCCCAACAAGTAATCACTTTCGTCTTCTCATATTTACCTTAATTATTTTTAAACCGCAAGGGCCATTAAATTTTATTTTCAAGTTTGTCATTTTTATTTCCTATTTTGAAGATTTCCACGTCGACTTGAATATGTATTGACAGCAGTTCTTATAAGGTTTAATGGTGAGGTGTCAAACACCACATTATTTTAAAGCTAATTAAAACTTTTTTTATACTTTAAATTTCTATAAATAATTTTAGATATTTGTGTTCTAATGTTATTAGACAGTTATTTTCCTAATACTGATTTTGAAAGCAGGATATAACCAGTAGTACGTCCAATAAACATTGTTGGTACAAACTTTGATCGGTAAAATGATGTGTGCTCTGTAAAATTTTATTACAATTACATTACTAAACTTCCCTAAAGTATCAGACAACAATTTGGTAATTTAATATGGGCTTGGTATAATTAAATGGTTGTATATTTTTCAAAGGTATGATCTATTTGATTGAAATGATGGTTGAAATGATTGAATTGTTTATTGAGATAAGAATATTCTACAACAACAGCCGAGTTATTTATTGCAGATAATCATGCAAATCCAAAGTTTTTTTTGGAGTAAAACGTAAAAAATTTAAGAGACCGTCAAATATCTAGTATGAATATATAAAGTTAAAACTCATTACGAAATGAATATTTCTGGTTTAGGGTAATTTGTCGACCTTACGTGTAGTATGAAACAACTAGCAGCTGCAGCTGGTGAAACTGGTGAAACTATTATTTAATAAATTTTGAGACATTACAAGTTCTATGCATACAATGTACATCTAATACAAAAACTGCATGATAACGACTTTCACTTTAGTCTGAAATTTTGTGAAACAATAATTGATTAATAATCAAAATTTTCCTTTTCAAATTTGCTTTCAGAAGTAATGTACTTTTATCTTAAACGTTGCATTTAATGGTCATAATTGTTCGCTGTTGTTTTGATTACAATTTTATGTTTATTGATATATATTGTTTACAATATTGATAGTTGCCACCAAAAAATAAATGTTTATGCTGTACATTTTAAGATACGTTTTCTTGTTTATTTTTCCCTACCAGTTAATTTGATTGCAAAAAAAAAGTTTGGAAGCCATTTGGAAAACCAACAAGGGGAACTCCTTCGCAGTACTCTCTGTCTGTTAGGGAGTATCAAACATTTCCAGGTCAATCGGTTGGAATGAAGGTTGTATATAATAGCCCGCATGGTCAACAAATTTGTTTCTGCTAGATTTATTTTTATAGGATCACCTAATAACTAAACGTTACTCAACCCGGCCCGATTCTTTGCAAGATTTACGTCATCGTTGTTAAATTAATGCGATAAAATCACTCCGGGATGTCCATTAGAATATCAACAAAATTATAGCAAGGTGAATGTTACTAATACATGTATTTGTTTTAACTATTATGACGCGTAATTTTGTGTAGTAAATATAATAATATTAGGAACGTAATTTATCTACAACTATACATTCTATATATATTCCTATCAAAATTACACCATTTATTGAGATTCATTTACCTGAATCACGCTTTCATGATATCAAAAAGATATAGAAATTTTCGAATCAATGCATGTACGAATCTTTTGAAATTTATTTTAACACATACTGTCAGTTCCCGTTGAAGTCTTTTTGTGGGACTATAGCTCCAAATTTAACTACCCAACTTTAATTATCTCCTCGCCCAGTTCTCTTCAAGTTCTAACATAAATAACCAGATACCGAGACAGCGTCCAATTACTAACAAAAGTTACGAGGACAGAAATAAAAAACACTTTAATTTACAATTGATTTACTATAAACTTACAATAATATTCCGTTCTTATATGTTTGGTAATTAATAACCCTAACATAAAATTCCCAATGAAAATAAAGTAATAATATTCTATATTTTACTAATTTCTTCTTTACATACAACACTAAATTAATGTTCAGTTGGGCATCCAAAATAAAATTGTGAAGCTAAAATAATACGTAGGCTTATGGGGGCAGTTACTTTTAAAGGCGGATACCACCAATATATTAATATCTTCTTCAAACAAACATACATATTTACCATATATAATCTCGCTTCAATTTAATTTATTTTTTAGATTTGTACGTCACACCATTTTCAAGTTAGGCAGGAGGTTACAGGATATGTGATATTTTAAATTTGCCTTAAAACCAACGTAATGACTTTTTTGTCAGATAATCATGGATAATATGTAATCAGAATATCTTCTACTTTTATTTGATAACTCACTCATAGTACTAATAAAAAATTGTTTTTTTCATCTCTATATAAATGCAAAAGTTGAAATATGTAGGATTTATCACTTTGTTTATGTAGACTGGTTGCGACTTACAGATCATATGGCTCCTTGATTTTACCTACGGACCCTAAATATGGAAAATATATCATAGATGCCTATCTCATTCATGCAGACTATTAAACGATTTTTTTTTTTTTAATATATAGAAAACACAATTAAATTGATATAGTTCAACCAATCAAAGGCTATCTTCAACTAAAAAATGCTGAATAACTATAATAATAGATACAAATTTCTTTAATAAAATCTTTTACAGTTGTATCGTATTTTTCACCCACTCTTTGTCCCACTTTAACGACAAGCTTCTACGTGTAGTTTGGGAATAAAGTTTTGTTTGCTGAAGTTTCATTTTTTAATTGTGTCAAATTTGAGAACATTGGTATTTTAAGTGACTCCGTAAATAATAAACACCATAAGCAAATAAAAAACCACGTAAAACATCATAAAATTCTATACTCTTAATAGCCATATCTAAAAAAAAATTACAATTCTTTAATCACACAGTAAAACGGGATTGTAAAGCTAAGACTCGTGAACTTAACTGCAACTTTGGTTAATATTTAATGAAACCCGAATTAAGTGGGGTATTTGTACAAAAATAATTATAACTCCGTAAGAAAAAGGCACGATGTGGTTATTCTTCCAAGAAATGAGTTTTCCCAAAATCAAAACTTAACTACATTATTTTTATGCAACCGTAAATGGAGATTAACTACAAGTCAACAAAATTATTAGATCAGTATTCAAGATTTAACATATAATAATTGCATTTTTAACAGTGTTTGATTTCATGAAAACTAACAAATACGCTTAAGAAAAATATTAGTAATGCTCTGGTTTTTCCACATTACCTTCTCTTGTTTTCTTTCCCCCGTTCTAAACTCAATACTTTTCGAATTGTATACAAATGGCCCTTTTACCCCAGGTTAACTTAAACCCCCCCCCCGGCCAATATATCCAAGTTTACAACAAGGCGAGTTCTTCAATAGATTGGATTACTTTGAAAGTTGCCTAACTAACTTTTTCTTCATTGTGAAAGGAAAGTATTGGAACGTTTTAATACTTGTGTTTATAATTGACATTAATAAATTAATAAATTTGTGTATTTTTTTATAATACAATTTATTTAATATATAACTTAAACTATAACTTTAATTTATAATTATAACTTTATAAAAATGATAAATTGTATGATGTATAAATTGTAAATTGTAAAATAATATTTTCTTAGCCGAGCGAGTCTTACAAAATCGATATATAAACAAAAAATCTATATGCAAAAACACATGTTTAATTATATAATTAAAATAAATAAAAAAACTGTAAAAATATTCAATAATTTCTATGGCTGAAAATATTATTTTATTGATCAAAATAACCCGATTTCAATATATTTTTTCCTGTAAATAAGATTGTTGTTATATTCCAATTTATGTATTGTTATTTTTGTAATATATATTATTTTTTAAATATTTGAGATGTTTGAATTCTCTTAACTTCAATCTCTTTAGGTGAGATGAGTAATCTGAATCGGTAAAGGTTTAGGATATCTTAAAAGTGGGCGGTTTTGTGCTGCTCAAAAGTTGTAAATGGCCAGTATAGGCTAGTGATAGCTCATTTTAAACGTCTCTGTAAGAATATGACCTAAAGAAAATTAAATTTTGCCAGCCAAATAAATTGGCGGCCATAAGTGGTATAGAGTTTAAGAGTTTGAAAATTTTGATACTTCAAACAAGTAGAGCGTACTGTCGGCTAACATTGGATCAATATTGTCTTCTAACAGTGTCAACATTTCTACAGTTAAATTAACCGGTAAAAAAAAAGAAACTACAAGGGGGTTACTAAAACATCCTGAAAACATTTATTTTTGAATGAAACTCATGAAACATCTTGGAATTGCAATCGAAACAAAAACATTATGACGATGTACTGTTTACTATAAAAGAACCCGTTTGAAAAACAAATGTTAAAAAGAAAATTTGAATTATGAATTGGTTGCTCAATTATTGTTTCACAAAATTTCAGACCAAAGTGCAAGTCGTCATCAATCAGTTATTATACAGCGTTTATTTTGAATGCATAGAATTTGTAATGTTGCAAAATATATTAAATATAGTTCGCCTTATAGCAGATTCAGATTTCAGTTGTCTAGTAATCAATGTCTAGTTGAGAACAATAAAACAACTCGCTGTCTACTGCCACATTTCTTAACTACTGTTCACTTTTTTACTTCATACTAAAAACTTTGTTGATCTCTTAAATTTTTTTTATTTAACCCAAATCATACTTTCTAGTAACGTGTTTATGTTTTATAAATAACCCGGCTTTAATGGTAGAATATTGTTTATAAACATGTCTTTCACTACAACTCTCTTTGCAATCAAGCGAACCACAAATTTGAAAGAATTGCACAAGCATGGAAGAGGCAAACTAAAACACACAATTTCACTTGTGTACAACGTCCCAAACTGCTACTTAATATAGGTAAGTTGGCAGGTGAGTAAAGGTAGCGAAACACCTTCTTTTAACATATTAAAGTTTATACCAGCAATCCTTATTGGACGTGTAATTATCTTTAAGTCATATAAGTAAACACATTATGAGCAAAATTATTGTACTTTAGAACGCAATTTCTCTAAAAAATATTGATCAAGATATAAAGGTTGAAAGAGATTTTATTTATTTTAAAAATGATACCGTAAAAAAACCCTCGGAATTGAGCTTTTAGGAAATGCTTTTACCAGTTTTTAAGGGTGACTTGGACATTAGTAAATAAAAATAACCCACTTGAAAACTAAAATTAATGGATCGTTTGGTTTAAAAACAATTATGGTAAATATGAGAAGATTTTTATAATCTTTTGTTTCCTTTTTGTTACCCCACTTATTAATTGGAAAAATACACCCACACACCAATATTGTCAGGTTTAAATAATAATTTCAAAATCCTCAATAAACATATATTTGGTAAAGACGGAGTTTCAATAACTGTAGTCATCATCATCAGTTATTACATGTATTAGCACTAGAAGAAAGTGACACAAGGCTTGCGTTTGTGTAAGAACTGAAGAACGTGACTTAATCAGTGAAAAGTCGTTGTTATAAAATAAAGGTTTAGTGGAAATTTTAGTTTTTATTTTCCTTAATAATTGAAGTTTCCATAAAAATTGCTCTTTCAAGTTTTAAATACGTTAGTTTATTCATCCACTTAATGCAAAGAACATGTAAACTGAGAAAACCTGATAATAAACAGACCCGTTTTGATTTTTTCTTCAGTCCTTTTATATTTTACATTATAAAGTAGTATAATAATGTGGCAATTAAATGTGAGAAATTAGAACACTCGGTATTAAAATTGGTGTATCAAATTAAGTTTATGATTTATCGCCAATAATTGAATTAGCAACTTTCCACTCCAATGGAGGAAAAGAGTCGGTTTTAAATTGGAAATTTTCCCATGATATTTATTACAATATTAAAGACTTACACTCAAGAACGATGTTTTTGATGTTCATCTCATGTTTTATATTTTCTACTTCTTTATTTACGTCACTAAAGTTAATAACATTTTAACAATAAAATATTACATCTACAATTTTGATTTTTGACATTTGGTTTCACCAATGAGAACAACATCGATGTCTTATCCAGTACTGTGTGTCATAAATAGTTGAAAATATTAAACGTAAATTTTGCTGAATCTAAGAATCTAATTTTTTAGTGATTATTTTTTGGGAATAATAAGAGACAGATAGTAGTAGACAGATAGTAGGAGATAGATAGTAGGAGATAGATAGTAGGAGATAGATAGTGGGAGATAAATAGTAGCAGTTAAATATTGGAGATAGATAGTGGGAGATAAATAGTAGCAGATAAATAGTAGGAGATAGATAGTGGGAGATAGATAATGTGAGATAAATAGTAGCAGATAAATAGTAGGAGATAGACAGTTGGAGATAGATAGTGGGAGATAGATAGTAGGAGATAGATAGTAGGAGATAGACAGTAGGAGATAGATAGTGGGAGATAGATAGTAGCAGATAAATAGTAGGAGATAGACAGTAGGAGATAGATAGTGGGAGATAAATAGTAGCAGTTAAATAGTAGGAGATAGATAGTAGGAGATAGATAGTAGGAGATAGATAGTAGGAGATAGATAGTAGGAGATAGACAGTAGGAGATAGATAGTGGGAGATAGATAGTAGGAGATAGATAGTAGGAGATAGATAGTGGGAGATAAATAGTAGGAGATAGACAGTAGGAGATAAATAGTAGGAGATAGACAGTAGGAGATAGATAGTTGGAGATAAATAGTAGGAGATAGACAGTAGGAGATAAATAGTAGGAGATAGACAGTAGGAGATAGATAGTGGGAGATAAATAGTAGCAGTTAAATAGTAGGAGATAGACAGTTGGAGATAGATAGTGGGAGATAGATAGTAGGAGATAGATAGTAGGAGATAGACAGTAGGAGATAGATAGTGGGAGATAGATAGTAGGAGACATATAGTAGGAGATAGATAGTAGGAGATAGATAGTGGGAGATAAATAGTAGGAGATAAATAGTAGGAGATAAATAGTAGGAGATAGACAGTAGAAGATAAATAGTAGGAGATAGACAGTAGGAGATGAATAGTAGGAGATAGACAGTAGGAGATAGACAGTAGGAGATAAATAGTAGCAGTTAAATAGTAGGAGATAGACAGTTGGAGATAGATAGTGGGAGATAGATAGTAGGAGATAGATAGTAGGAGATAGACAGTAGGAGATAGATAGTGGGAGATAGATAGTAGGAGACATATAGTAGGAGATAGATAGTAGGAGATAGACAGTAGGAGATAGACAGTAGGAGATAGACAGTAGGAGATAGACAGTAGGAGATACATAGTAGGAGATAAATAGTAGGAGATAGACAGTAGGAGATGAATAGTAGGAGATAGACAGTAGGAGATAGACAGTAGGAGATAAATAGTAGGAGATAAATAGTAGGAGATAGACAGTAGGAGATAGATAGTGGGAGATAAATAGTAGGAGATAAATAGTAGGAGATAGACAGTAGGAGATAAATAGTATAAGAGAGACAGTAGGAGATAGACAGTAGGAGATAGACAGTAGGAGATAAACAGTAGGAGATAGACAGTAGGAGATAGACAGTGGAAGATAAATAGTAGGAGATAGACAGTAGGAGAAAGATATGTAAACGAGTTGATGAGCGCCATGAATGGTAGGCCTACTTACCCACTTCCTTCAAAGGATTAAATACAAGTAAATTCTCTAAATGTAATGGTTTAAAGGTTGATATCTTGTGACATGTAGGATATGTTAAGTTGTATTGGTAGATTAATCGGTCTTACCCAGTAGAGTAAGTTTGATTAAACAGTTGTTTCACAGGATTTCGTAACCTAGTAATTGCACATAACACTATTTTCATGACACCGGATTGGACATAAGGAGCCTTGTAGATATATTTATATTGAATAGTCTCTAATCGTTTTGATAGTGTCAGTGTCAAGGTGCTGTGAGTTAACGGAACTAAAGGAATTAGACGTTTTGTTAGGAGTTCAGAGTTCCAAATTTCATATTTTGACATATTTTGGTAAATGAAGTTTTTAAAGACGCATTTAGCAAATGTATTGTAGAATAATGTAGGGAAAGGGACGAGATATGATGTACGACGATTTAATGCAAATGTAATAAATCATCAAAAGAATGGCGGGTCGCAGTAAACAAGAGATAATCCTTCAAGTCTCAAACTTAACTCTGTTTACTGGCAGACCTACATTGTTTACTAACGCTCGAAACTAGAATATAATGTCAACTCTTAGAGGACAAACTTTTGGTGATATTAAAATAATCGTCTCGACATGATAAAGTAGCAATAACGACTGAAACAGTAAACGATACTAGATCTTCTTCAAATGACGTCACTGAACCAAGATTCATAGTTAATATTTATTCAAACATTGATCAATGCCATTAGGTACTCAGTTTCATGTAAACAATAAGTGTTTATTAAAACATTTTTCGTGTAAAAGTTTATAGGAGAAATATTTTTTACGTTTATTTGCCATGTAAAAGAAGAAAATACACTACCAGTACTAAGAGATATAACGAAAATCATGATGTGATTGTAACCTTTTTAAATTCTGCTTAGTGATACCTAATTGATTCATTCTTATTTTAAAGAAACAGCTGTTATGTTAATTATAATAGTAAGGAATGTTGAAATAGTTCAACCCTTCAAGAAACACACAGGTGATTTGCAAATCCCTAAAGGATTGTGGCATATTCAGTCAATCATAATTGTTAATCTGGTTACAAAATAAAAATCCGAAAATTGTGAAGACCGAAATATTGTCAAGTTTTACTTCTGTGAAAAAATTCGTCATGATCAGGCATATAGTTTCCGAGATACAGCGTTTGTGACGTTTCGATCTTAGCCCTCTGTCAACTCTCTATTAAATGACTGAATCAGGGTAAGTTAATATTTATTAAAACTTTTACTGCAATAAATACATGTGACTGTGAATGTCAATCAATAGAAAAAGCCAAGACATACAAGGTTTAAGGTATAGGCTGATTTAAATTAAGACAGAATATACAAGTCAATCATTTCAGAAATAAGCTGATTAAGTATCTAAGAATGTTTTACACCTTGATCTCGATAACCAATTTAGAATTATTCTTTCCGGATATATGGTTAAGCAGTTTAAAATCGTCGTATTGTTAGTTTTCTCAGATATATCCGATTGTACGTCCCTGATCCAAAAACAGAAGATTTTTAAACACGTCTGTTACCCGATAACCGATTTTATTAAGGTTTTATATTTATGCATTTTTGAGCCATATCTCTAAACTCTTATTCATATTTTGGATTTCAAAATAATACAAACTCATTTTACAAACTCTTTACTTATTCAACACAACTTTACAATTATCAAGTCACCATTCCCAGTCTTCACATGTGTGTGCCAACACAAACTTCAACCCTCTTGGTTTGAGTACATGTGGAGGCTGGGGATGTTGGCTTGGTCGTTGAAACGTCGAGAACAAATAAAGTGTTCATTTCATTTGGTGATAGATGTTTCTAGTCACTTGCTGCTCCTTACAAGCGGACATTTTTGATTATTTTTAAGGCAAAAAAATAAAATAAATACAATTTTTCAAAATGAAATATACACGAAACATAGCTTTTATTGATCCTTATCTCCCAAAAATGAAGGTTCGATAGTCGTCGGTAAATATATGTAGATAACGATCACTATAACAGTACAATTATTTTAGAACTACACCATTGAAATAAATATATATGTCTCTATTATGAAAGACCGTGTTTGTTTAATTGAAATTATCAGTAGTGTGTGTTGTATTGTAAATGAAAGACATTTACCATTCAGAATAAACAAAAATGAATATTAAGTGACACAATTACAAACTTAATTTCAATCAATAACCATTTACGTTTAGGACGATTTTTCCATCCAATGCGCTTAGGTTTTACTGAATTTAGAAATACATTTTAAATATTTAATATAATTTTTGTGAAAAAAATCATGAGGGGCACTTTTTTACAGCGCCCAATCTCCTTAATGAAACGAAGGATTAACTCATTTTTCCCATGTTTTAAAATGATTTTTGGTTAATATTAATTTTTTTTTCGTGGATGAGTGTTTCAGAAAAATAACCAATGTTTTTCAATACTACACTTTTGAACACAGTGAAAAATTAAAATAAAACACCCAATTTCACGATTTTAAAAATTAAGAGTTTTTTTAATACTCAACCTCTGAGGATGGTAACTATGTTCCTGAAATGTACATAAGAGAAACAAATCTTATTTTATTAAATTGTGGTATTGGGTGTTTGATTTTATTGCTTTTTAAAGTTTTTAAAAAGTGTTTAAACTATTTTTAATAATATTAGGAATAGTATGAATATATAATATTAAACGAAAATATTTCGTATATACGTATATCTTTAATATTTATGTCATTCTACATAAGTTTACGTTTAGTAAATAACCATTTGGAGGGTTGTCGACTCAATTACAAACATCATTTCTATCTGTGACTTTATTAAAGATGGCGTCCAATTCCTTTCCAGCTGCTACATTCCACCGCTTAAACTGCGGACATTTTGAGAATCATGATGGAAATGATGTATCATAAAAATAAATGAAGTAACACAGATTTCTCCACTTTTCCGCTCCCTTTCATTTCCTACTCAAGAATATCTCCAAAGGAATGTCATAATTTAGTTTTATCTTTAAAAGCAAGACAAATTAAGTAACAGTGAATTGTAGGAGTGCTAGAGAAAATTTGTGAATGCTCTACCATTGAAGTCTAATTTGTCGAGCAAAGGGGTGTCATCTTTTATTTCAACAATTTGACTTATTGTTATATTGTTGTATGTTTGTTACACTGTTATGGTCGAACACGTCTACTAATATTTATGAAATAATTAGAATTAATATTCCGAACATGTAAGTGCACGAATTTTTAAATATAATTTTCCGTATTAGAATAGTGGCCACTCGAAACTGCTACTACACTGTTTTAAACATCGTCTCGGGTGCTCCACTAGAAAGGAATCGTGAACTCTACAGTGACGTGGACGAAATGTTATAAAAATGTAGAATGAAAAATTAAGTTTAAACTGTTTTATAAAACCTTATTGCTTGAAGTTATAATCTGTTTAAAATATGAAAATCTTCTTCACATAATACTTTAATTATGATTTCATTTTAAGTTAAAATCCTTTCATATATATTAGGTTTTTAAAAATATCAAATAAATTATTAAATTTTATTTCCTTATAACTCAAAATTGCCCCGTATAAAACCAAAACGTTAAAATTATATATTTTCTAAATCAACTCTGGGGATGTTTATTTTGTTTTGGACCTAAATAAAACATATTAGTTGCTATATTCTTGAAGATTAATTTGTGAGTTGTCGGGAAAAGAAAAACAAGTTAGGTTGTACCTTGCTATTTAGCCGTCATAAAAACACAATTTAAAAAAAATGAGCTTTGATATTTGATTAAATTATTTGTTGAAATTTGAAGATTGATTTAAACCATCGATCAATATCTGAAGTAAAAGATGGTTGTGTTCAGTAATGATGGGTAAACAACTAAAATATATTATTGACCCTCATCATTAAAAATGCTATTTCCTCTAAATCCGAATTACTATTATGACGAGTTCATTGCAGAAGTTTAACAATCTATGGCTCTATTTAAATACATAAATAACTTCAAAATAGACGTTTTTTAAGCTGGATTCTTTCATGCTAAATTGTTCATTCAGTAAGAAATATAAACTACATCTCAGCATTAAGGAGGGGGATTTCTTCCTCAAGGATAATCCAGTCATATTAGCGTCACACTCCAGACATCTTCAGGAATGAATGAAATATAAATCTAATTGTTGGATCGTTTCATAATACGTCTAAACGAAACCAGAAAAAAAAATCTCGACTATTGAATGTTTAACATTTTTATAAAAAATATAATCATTTAGGTCTTTTTGCAAAATGGAAAATTAAAACAAATTTTAAAATTTGTTCATATATTTTGGTTAAAATAAGAATATTATTGTTTTGTTTTTTTCTAAAAGAAGGATGGTTAAAAATATTTCTACTCTATATTTAGATTGGTCTTTACGTTACACAACCTCAAGAAATTGAAAAAAGTAATTTTCAAAACTCCGTCCGTCCATTATATTTTTCTCGTTAGCGTTGTTGTCATCTATACGTAATTATAATAGAGGCCGAAGCAGAAGGTATGAAGATGAAATTTGGCACAGGAGGCATAATTGTGTGCTTATATCAAACTCAATTAAAATTAAGGAGAAGTCAAAAGGAGGCCACTCTAAAACAGTCTTTTTCCCATAGCTCGCGTGTTATTCAACTTATAACTTGCTAATTTAAATTTAAATATGAAAATTTCATTTCCTAATTTAATGGCACCTCTCTGCTATGAAAAATATAGTAGTTATTGTGAAAAATGTAATTTTAATACCTGACCTCCCAAGAAAATTTGATAATCATATAGTTAACAGATCTGACAGGGCCGAGTCACCAAAGGGAGCATAGCAAGTGAAGTATTATTCACGCATGTATAGCTTCGCGGCCTACTAACACAAGCGAAGTAAGTGGAGACTTTAATTCTAGAAAATATTAACTAGCCCCATTAGGGCTAACATCGCCAAAAAATGGTGATATACACAATAAAGAGGTTTATAAAACCTATATTAGCCATTTTAAACAAACTAGCAGCACTGGATAAGACACTATGATCTATCAACAATGTCATTTTCTACAAGGCCCAAGACACCAACTTTAAGTCGTTACATTTAGAGGAGCATTTTTTTTTCTTACTTTGTATGAAGGGTCCATCAAAATGTTTGGTTTTGTGAATGAACGTGTAAGAAGGTTATTGCAGTACAATTTTTAATCAATTATCCTTATTTATCAATTATTATTATAAGTAAAATAAACATTTGTATGAAATCTTGTATTCCACGCATTGTTTACATTCCGCCCACGACGCTCCCCCAGGAAGTGTATCAAATTGAATAATCCATCAAGAGTTACAGGATAACACAAACCGTATATTAAATTCTCAAGCCTTGCCAACAACTCCTGTTTATCCCAGACAAAACGATGAGCTCGCGGATTTGTTTCTGAAATTTGTATTCATTGGAGTCGTCTTTTTTGGTACAATTTCTTCCTTCTTCCATTCTTTCTTCTTGAACATCTTATGTCTTACAGTATATAACACAAATAAAAATTTATTTTATATTACAATAGATAAGGTATATTTTTGTGGTATTATAAACGTATTTCAAAACTAAGTGTTCAACCTCTAGTCCTATTATAATTTTAGGTGGTCAGCAGATGAAATTCTAATAATTTATTAAACTAAATATATTTTCATTTCTAAAATTGAAAAATATGTTTTGTTATTATTTTTATTATAATGAACATTTATCTTCAAGATATAATAAATGTCTTGGAATATTTATTTCTAGGGAGGAAAATCGGTTTTTAATGTTTCGGAAATAAATCTCATCATCATGTGATATGTATAGCAATTAATTAGTTATAAGACGCCAACAATCCATTCTTAAAATGGCGCCGTTTTACTGGATTGACACTATTTTGGGGTAAACGTGAAGTTATGTTTTGATAATAATGGTACAAATATTGTTTTTTCACACAAATTGGTTGTGTACCCGCGTGCGTGCGAGTTAGTTAGTAAAGGAAATAGGGATATAAGTGTTATTCCTATTTACTCGTATCTTAAATTTAGTTTGTAGGAGCGGTTTTACAAAACATTGTGCTAGTTTGTTAACCTAAAACCACGGTTAATTCTGTACTTGATTCTCTTCTAGGTCCTACACAAATTTATAACCGTGTTGTACAGATTAGTTGTTTGTATGTACTAATATTGGAGGAGGACGTCATCGAGCAGAACCACGAACAAAGGTGCAAATGAAATCCACGTTCTTGTTAGGGTGTCGAGTATTTCGTGCTGTGTGTATTTTATAACTTTTCGTGGACCTGTAGATGACATTTATTGTCTAAACAGCTGTACTGCCGTAAATAAAGAGTATGCTGTGTAAACTTAACCTATGAAGTAGGTTTACGTTATTTATTTTTACTTGGTTTACTCTCGGATTTGTACCTAGTATAATATTTCAAAGATTTGAACAGGCGATTAGGCTTTAGTTTCGTTAAAAAATTAGATAGATTTTAAAACTTCAAAACGACATTTTTATCATAACGTGTTACTCTTACACAGTAACATTTCCTGTAATTGTTCGTTTCGTGCGGCTTTAAAATGTATATCTAAGGATACAAGAATTTATCTTCTACGATAATAACCTATCACGTTTATTTATTAATTCCATCTCTTCCAGATCCTACACAAGTTTATAACTCATTTTGAGCAGCTTAGTTGTGTCTAGATTAATATTAAGGAGATGGATGTCATCAAGCAGATACATGAATAAAAAAGGCAATATAAAGTTTCGTGTTTTGTCTATTTAATACATTTACAAACACCTGTAAATTGCATTTATTGTAAAATAAATGAACAGTTTTTTTTATTCTAGACCTATAAAGTATTAATTTTTAATCTAATTTTTATTTTGTTTTTGGCTGTATATTAATAAACTAATGTATTATTTGAAGTGAGCCCTTTAAAAACACAGATGTCATAACAACAATTTGGGTTATGGTTTATATTAATTTAGATACACCTCATTTTTTATTCTTGTTTTACCTGAAAGTATTCAAATACCTGAATGTATTTACTTCCATATCCAATCTCTTGAATATAGCACAAAACGTCTCTAGTCATACGCTGATGATGCTTTGTTAGCCAATAGGTTTGCACATTCATTTCCACTAATGAGTCATGTCCAACAACCCATAAAAGCGAAACATTGTTGCACACTTCATTCGTTCCGTGTTTTTGAATCAATCAGATGAACGTTAATAGTTAAAATCCAAGTATTCAAATCCGGCTGGTCGTCTTTATTTAGACATATGTTCTTATCCTTTTCTAAAAGTAACAAGTTTACTTTCCATTATGTTTCCATTATTAAGTGTTCACGGTGAAATTCCATTATGCCTGTAATTTGTCTTTTAAAAACTGTTGGGACATTTCATCTCCAAAACATATTTGCTCATTTATACCACCTCGTATTACAGCTCCTGTCCCTAACTGTATTTCAGAGCTGTAACCCCATCCAACGTATGCTTTAGGAGAGACTTCCTTCCTTCAGGCCGGTCTGAACGGTCGCGTACATAGCCTGTATATGATTTTGAGAAGAAAATTCCCTCCATCGACTGACATCAAACAATATAACTAAACATGTAGACATATTGTAATTAGTTTGAAACTAGGTGAAACCCAAAAGAAATTTATCCACAGAAACATCAAAATTAAAATTTCCATTCTTATTCTTATGCAGTAAAAAAACTAAGACTCAGTCATATTTGAAGTGTTGGGGGAGAGATCTACTTTTGATATCTGTTGAGGATAAGACAATGTTGTGTTTTAGCTGAGACTGTTTGTAGGACTACAGAAAAGAAAATATTTGCTCTGAGAGAGAACATAGGGTTGTCAAGTTGTATAAACATTTGTTTTGATGTAAATACACTTTCGACGTTCTTCATATTTGTTAACTCTGACGTGACTTAAAGTAGGGTGAATTTGTCTATCGAAGAATGTGAAATCAGATATTTTATTATAAATAGTTAGTGAATTATTTTATATCTTTATAATCGAAGGCTGACAATAACGAACTATAAATAGAAATATTTTAAAACAGCTTAATTTATTGATTTTAAAGGATATGTTAAAAACTTCTAAAACAATAATACGTTCCTTAAAAGGAATGAAAAAACCAATTAATGAAATAAAAGAGAGACTTTTGAACTAGTGCAATTTAGGAACTTTTTTTAGTAAACTTGATTCAGTTAATATTTAAGAAGATTGAATTTTTTTAATTAGTTTTAGATAGTAAAAGACTGCCTAAGAATTATTTGCGAAATTTTCCCCCTTCCACTTTTTTCAGTATATAACACACCACATAGAAAAAGTACGTTATTGTACTGATCCCCCCCCCCCATCTATTGTACAAGAAGTCACTGTATAACTTAATAACTTAGTCACTACAGTAAAACCAGTACATTATGAGAGTTCGTTTGAATTTTACTATATTCTGTAAACTGTCTTTTTTTCCTTTGCCAGATGTAATATGTTGTAAATCGTTAACACTGGTTGGAAGAAACTAAACTGCACATACAATATTTGCATCGTGGATGAGATTTGAACCCTCAACGTTTGTGCTGCTTTTAATCAGAAAGTGACGACTTAAATAGCTCGGGTACCACAACACTTTAGAATAACGACATTTTCAACAGTTAGTTGTGTACAGTAGTTAGATTGCCTCCTCATAGCCTTAATTATATTTCCCTACCTTTATTACACTTATCTTAATATCAAATTAAGTTTAGATAATTATTAACGTCGATATGTACAACTTTGTTGACACTCATGTTTATGTATTTTGGTGAGCTGAGATTGATTTTTATATAGGACCCATTCTATATACTCATATCAAAAAGCACAATTATGTGTTAATGTGTCCCATATTAGTTACCTGGACATTTTCATTTATCAGAAAAATCAAAAAATATGGGAAAACCACCACAAGGTATGGTTAACATATTCGCACATACTGAACCAAATATAATAAAAATTGTTCTCTAGTTTGGGCTGCTTACATAATAAAATAAATGACAGACAACTGACAACAGTGAGACATCACTTCAAAAACTAAGTTTTTGACATCAATGTATCAAAACCGATATTTCCTCTAACAACGTCTATTTTTTTATCCATTTCAAAAGTTTTATTTTATTTCTACGTCTTTATGTTAATTCTAATTTATTTAAAAACGCAGTCTTTGGTGAACAAAATAATTGTAAAAAATGATTTGTTTTGTTGTATGTCGTAGTGATATTTCAAAACTTTATGGTTTTGTTTTAAAAATGATTAGCTTTCTTTTTATTGTCTACATGTGTACAATTCTGCTACGTTTGCGTATTTGAAGTTGAATTGACACTCAAACCGGAAATGATAAGATTGAAGCAGTACTTCCCATTGTGTCAACACCCAGTGTGGTATTTATATGGTAATTTCCTTAGAATTGTGTCCCCTTAAAGTTTGCCCATATTTTACAACGATTTATTGTACAAGGATTTACTTTTCATTCTTGCTGTTTTAGCACAGTAAGTTATGCATAGAATAGAATATTTATTGTCTATAGTTAAGGTTTGCAGCACCATCATATGTTCCGGTTTCTATAAGATGTAATCTCGGCAAACATAAGATGAACTCCCTTCCAAATTCTGACATAATATCCTGTCAGACAATTCAGACATTCAAAATAAATGTACAGCCTATTAAAAAAAACAAAAAAAAAAAACAACTTTCTCACAAGAAAATATAGAGTGCTCCAAAAGTCTCAATTCAAACAAAGAGGCAGTTTATACACAGCAAATTATTATATTTATTGGAAATATTGTAATAGCGTGGTACAACCATAGGAGGTTGTGACATGTCGATAATCCGCCTATCAAATAATGCATGATATCTGTCGTTAACTTACTTTGTGCTTCGACGATTCGTTACTGAAATTAAACAAAAAATGCCCATTAATGTTTTTTTTTTCCACCCTTCACAAACTGCAGTTGGTAGAACATAGTGATATAACACAATAAAAATGATGTTTTTTTTTATTGGAAAGCCTCTATGTATAGTAATATTTTTTTAATGTAATTACACGTTAGCGAGTAATGGACATTAATGCTAAAACTTGAATGCAAATATGCCATGTGTCCTTGCGAAAAGCATCAATGCGGCAGATCAACGGTAGCTATCTTGGTTTGATTCAAGTTGTCACAGTCGCTTAAAGTAAAATATACCGATTACTAATCTTTTAATATTATTCCAACTTTGTAATTTATAAAATGTATATTGTGAGAGAAATATCAAAAATATACGAGAATTTCATTAATTTCCTCCTAATTAGTAGGGGGGGGGGGGAATATAACAAATTGCAATCAAGAAATATCGCACAGATTTTCTAAAAACGTAAACTTTTACAATTTGTTTTTAAGTCATACAGTAATTTTATCGTTGACAATTTAAAGAAAATAAGTAATATGTGTTAGCAACAAAAAAAAAGTTATAAATAAGAAGCAATTAAACTGATTTCAAAACAAATTTCCGATTCAAATAGAATTTAAAAAAAAAAAAAATAAAAATCATATTTAGCACTGAAAAGTAGCCTATTCATATTTTCCCTGAAAATTTTAAGAAAATCGTAAAATATCTCGAAAGTTTTGGTTTTGATATTCACCAAAAATTATAATATATATTGATCGACTAAACTAATTATTTGCAAACATAGAATATAACCTTATCAGATAACGTACGTCCACAGGAAGGAAAACAAATCTGAAAGTAATTCTTGGGTTATAGAATAAAAAACAAACAGAGAACTATGCGTTTTTTAATCATAGAGGTTGACGTTATGTATGAAACTTCAGACATGATGAATGGTGAACGTTGGAATCAATGTGAAGATCTAATTCAAACCAGAGATAAGTATTTCAAAACTTTATTGGTAGAGGAGAAGGTAGCTGGAAATTATGCAAGCGCATTAGGCATTAAGTTACCAGGAGATAAACCTAAATAATATTTCGGAGAATCGTGTTTGTAAGAATCCTATGTAGTTTTTAGGCAGTTTTTACTACAATTAAATTACTACCATCATGGTATACTACTGTTTACCACTAACACACATCTTTTGTGGTTCTACTGACTCTATAAAAATAGTAATCATAAAATGTACTTATTTTGTTCGTTACAGTCAGAGTTAATTTTCAGAACTTCTTTGTTGAAATAAATTTGTTCAATTTGTAATTAGTTATTTCGATTCCTATTGATGTGCGTAAAATATAATTGTAGATAATTTAAATTTGTTGGTAATTGGCGTTAAACGAATTGACTATACAATAAAATCGACATAACAATTTTAACTTATTTTTTTATAAATCATTTGACATACTTAAAGAAAGAATATAATTGAGTTTATTAGACCACTATATCTTTGAAAATTTCTATTAAGTAGCTATCATTTAAAGAGATAATTAACCATTGCAATTTAATATAAGCTGAATTATTAGGATGGAACTATCATGGCTTGAACTCTCCTAATTGGTATCTCAGACAGATTAGTTAACTTTTCGTAAATTATGTTAATTTGAGATACATGGTCAAAGCAAAGCAAACAGTGATTGGCCCAGTTCCAAAGTTTATATACTTGGTATAATTAGTTACTTTTGTGTGATTTGTTGTTGATGGGAATCATGTACATATATAAATAACTTCGCGATCGTAATAGTTTCATCACTTTGTGATTGGAGATTAAAATGAAAGTTAATATAGTACAATGACAATGTATTTAGAAATAGATTATTAACAAGAAATATTAGACTAAAAGTTATTATTTATTAAATTTATTTCACAATCCATACATAATTTTACAACTAAACATAAGTTTCACATAGTTATGTGCTCTTAATTTGTTTAGTTATAAACAAAGCACATAATGAAACGAAACACAAGCACAATATATTTTATTAAATTATACAATTTGGAATTTATCAAGTTCCTTCGGTTGATAGTATAAATCGTACAGTATAACATAACATTATTCACTGTCATAAAAAAGTTAAAATTCAAAAGTGGTTAAAGATATAGGCAAATAAGGACTAATAGTTTTTTATTTTTAAATTTTTATTCTTTTTTTTATTCTCTTTTTTTTTTAACAGACACTAGGTATATTCTCTTCTTTGTGGTGAGATAATTGATTTGTATTTATATTTCGGAAAGGGCCCAAACAATCATGTAGTTTATGTACATAATAAACCACATTAACGTACATTATATTTCACACAGAGGATAATACAATATTAAAATTCGTTGACACTGTTTACACAAGCGCTCCCTTGAGATATCAGGGTCATAATAGAAACAACTGAATTAAAAATGTAGGCCTTTGTTTTAATTTTATCTAGCGTAATTTAATAATATTAAATGATAATATTTGCTACGTTCATAAATACAATGTAATATGTAAAGATTAATATTTAGCGGGTTCTATAACATAACTAAACAATGGAATTAGCTAATTTTTGAGAAACCAGATATTTTATAATAAAAGAACAAAATAAATTTATGACGGAAAACAATAGGCCTACTGAAGAATTGTGGTTCATTGCATTATTTAATATTATCTCCATAACTACCTAACTAGTCTCCACTATTTTGAAATTACAGCGTATTCACATTTGAATTGATTCTTATTCCCGAAACATCTTTTTTTTTGAATTTTTAACACACAAATGATGACAAATTTCCGAAAAATGTATAATAATAATATTCACATTTGTTCTTCTTTCATTAGATCTACAATAAAAATAACGTACCGCTATATACATTGTTAATTCCAAATGAGGCCATCATTGAGTATTTTAGAAATTGTTGAGATACATTCTTACGTGGTAAAACATATTATAACATACTGAAACTACGAGTATTATAAGACTGACTAGTTGAAACTTAACAGAACTTATAAGTGTGTTCACGCGTATTAATTGTATTTTCAATGTACGAAGTGTGTCTTCCAATGCGTGATGTCAGTTTGAGAGGTAGCGTCATATTGAAATAGTGCACAAAGTAATGCTACAAAATGAAAATTTGAGGAAGGACTTGCGCTTAATTAAAGATAGAGAGAAACTCATTATGGATAGGTTAGATGATTTAGAGGGGCGATCTCGAAGAAATAACCTCATATTTAGAGGTATTACATATAATAAGGGTGATGACTGCTTAAGAATAATAAAGGAATTTTGTGTAAATATGTTGCAATGTCGCAGCAACCTTTGGATTAACCGTGCCCACCCCCTTGGAACAAATGGCTTACTGATAGCCCACCTTCCGGACGATGCTGACGTCGACTTCGTAATGAGAAATGCGAAGAAATTAAAAGGAACGGGTTATTTTGTCTACCGCGACTACACTAAAGAAGTAAGGAACAAGAGAAGGCAATTGATGGCTGTCAGAGGAGAACTGGAACGATTAGTTGGCCGACGGCGAATGCCGATAGTATTTGATCGCCTGATCGTCGAAGGACACCATTTTTTCTGGAACAAAGGCAACCTAATGGCGGGAAAGGAAGATGGCTGTGCAAAGATACAAGAACTGCTGAAAATCGACCTATCTACATTCATTGATAATCTGGAGGAAAACCATGGACAGCAACGACACAACAACGGCTCTATAGCAACAACGCCGACTGCAACGGTGGAGGAAAGGAAGGGAGAATGCAACCGCACCTATCAAAGAACATCGCCCAAGAAAACCTCTAGAGGTGATGTATCATTGACAATCCTATCATACAATGTACACGGGTTAAGAAATAAACTCAGTGACTTTAAGTTAATTAATTTTTTGTTAGATTACGACATAATAATTTTGTTAGAAACTTTTATAACAGAAGTTGATTTTGATTTTTTAAGAAACTATTTTAGTAATTTCAGGTTAAAGTTAATACCAGCAATTAAGGAGGGTACTTTTGGGAGGCCTCGAGGAGGCAGTTTAGTTGGAATTAATTTAAAATCTAATTTTGTAAATAATATAAATTTTGTTCATAATGATATAGCTCATGCTGTAGAAGTTAAGTTAGAAGAATCTCATTTTACTCGCATTTTACCCATTTATTTAAATTTCAACTGTTGGGAAAGAGATTTCAGTGCCTTGTCAGATTATGTTAGTTCTAATTCAAACATGAGTTTTATTATTATTGGTGATTGTAACGCAAGAACTGCAAACAAACAAAATATAAATGTTAATCTTATAAGTAGTTTAAGCAATATTAAAGAATTACGTACATCTAAAGACACAATTTGCAATATTAGGGGGAAAAAATATTTGGAGTTTTGTGATAATTATGGGCAAGTCATTTTGAATGGGCGCACAATCTCAGACGATAAAGGTCAATACACTTTCATTAGTAACATGGGGTCCTCTGTAATTGATTTGGCAAGTATTTCACTAAACAGTTTAGATTGGGTTAAGGATATGTGTGTGAAAGAATTTATTGGGTCGGACCATTTACCAATTCAGCTAGAGATATACGCGCGATTAGATAATAAAATAAAGGAAGTAAAAAGTTTCCCTATGTTACCTAAATTAATGTGGTCAGTATCGGATGATCGGTTTTATAAAAATAAGGTAGATAGTAAGTTAAACTTAGTAGAATCTAACGAAAATGTACAAGTAATGCTAGACGAGATAACGGACATTGTGAGAGGGGCTGCGCACCAGGGTAAACAAAATAGGGGTAAGAAAAGTGCGTCTAGGGGGAAAAACAAATGGTTTGACAAAGAGTGTGATAAGGCTAGAACTAAAGTATTCAAATTATTAAATCTATACAGGGGATACAATAATATTTATGTCAAAAAATTATATTTGGAAGCTAACAAGGATTATAGTAAAATAAGGGATTTGAAAAAGAAACAGTTTAACGAAGAGTTAATTAAAAAACTACAAAATGTTAAGAATACGAAAGATTTTTGGGAGGCCGCGAAAAGTTTAAAAAAAGGAATGAATTATGTGGGAAACAATATTAAGGTGGAAGACTGGGTTAGGCACTTTAAAATGCTGCTTGATCCCCCCATAAGTATGCAGCCTGTTTTGTTTGCAGAACCTTTTTTTAAAGTTAAGTGTCTAGATAAAACAATCGATATGTGTGAAATAAGACAGGTATTAAAGGCTTCAAAAGATAATAAAGCGCCAGGGTTCGACCGCATACCTTATGAATTTTATAAACAAGCTCCAGACAAATTAATTGAAATTGTTCTAAAAATGTTTAATTTAATTTGGGATAATGGGAAAGTGCCGATTAGTTTTAAAAAATCTATTGTATATCCATTACACAAAAAAGGTGATGTTAATGATGTAAGCAACTATAGAGGTATTTGTTTTATTGATGCTATCGCCAAACTTTTTACGGGTATAATTTTAAACAGGTTAGAAAAATGGGTTAGGGAAAACAATATATTAAATGAGTACCAAGCGGGGTTTAGGAAAGGTTATTCCACCATTGACAATATATTCAATCTCATGTCTATGATAAATCTGAGGCTCGCATTAAACAAGGGAAAGCTTTATTGTTTTTTTGTTGATTTTTCTGCGGCCTTTGATAGGATAGATCGAAAGTCATTGTTTTATAAACTATATTCTCTGGGAGTGTCTACAAAAATTGTGAGGATTTTACAAAGTTTGTATAATGGTACTGCAGCAGGGGTTTGGTGTGGGGAGGGGGTGTCCAATTGTTTTGAAACAAGCAAGGGCTTAAGGCAGGGATGTCTGTTAAGTCCACTGTTATTCTCTTTATTTATAAACGACTTGCACGAGGTTCTAGGAGGCGGTTGTCAGTTCGGTGACGCGAAGATCAGAGTGTTGTTATATGCCGATGACATTGTGTTGCTGGCCCCTGCTCCTGTAGTATTGCAATATATGATAACAAATTTAGAAAGATATTGTGACGCTTGGAATTTGAAAATAAATTTGGACAAATCTAAAATTATGGTCTTTCGAAATGGGGGGAAATTATCGTCTCATGAGCGATGGTTTTATAAAGGTGAACGGATTGAATGTGTCAACAAGTATAAATATCTAGGTCTGACTCTGACACCAGCATTGTCTTTACAATGTCATTTTGAAGAGAAACTGACAGCATCTAAAAATGCCATCAATCATGCTTGGGTAAATTTGTTAGGCCATGCAAGTATTACCCTATTAACTAAATCGGAATGTTTTAAAGCTGTAGCCAGGTCAATCATGTGTTACGGAGCCCAAGTGTGGGGATATCGGGAACATGATTCGGTAGAACAGCTGTTACGTTTTTTTATCAAACGGATTCTGTGTCTGCCACAAAACACACCTAACTATATGTTGTATTTGGAGACAAATTTTGAAAAATTGTTTGTTTTTGCTTTTAAGTTACATTTTAAATACATAATAAAAGTGCTGGACATGGCCGATAACCGTCTACCTAATATTTTATCAAAAGAAATAATTAGGAAAAATCTATTTTGGTTTCGAGAGTGGCAGTATTTGGCTGAAAGGCATTCTGTGCCGTTATCAGCTGATGCGGGACTATGGCGGGGGCAACTGATGACCTTATGGCAAGCGATAAGGGACGATGCTAGGCAGAAATGTATACAAGCCGCTAGGACAAGTCAGTACCATGCCTTATACAGAGAGGTAGACTATGACCTAGGCGATAAAACTTATTTTAGAGAGGAATTTAATTCAAAATTAATTGGATGGGTTTTCAAGTGTAGGGGAGATTTGCTTCATTTAAATTATAAACCTTGGGTCAGGGAACAAAATTATAATTGCTCTCTTTGTAATTTAAATCAGTTCGAGGATACATACCATTTTATCGGAAAATGTCCAATTTTAAAGGATTTCAGATTTAGGTGGTTCAAAACGCATGAACTAAGTAAGGAAGAGGTTTTAAAGTATTTAAATGGGCACGATTGGGTGCGGCTTGCAAAATTTTCTCAACAAGCTTGGCAATACAGATGGGCTTTAATTCAGGAATTTAATTTCTAATTCCCTATCGGGACGTCTATACATTTTTAAACTTTTGTTTCCACATGTTTTCCAAATTGTAAGATATTTTCCGTTTTGTAATTTAATACCGTAAATATAAATTTTTTTAAGATTTAATTTTGATGCAAATATTGGTAGTCCAGATTTGTTTTTAAATACATGTTTTCTAAAGTTATTTGTTTCTTATCAAGATCATCAAATGTGTGTAATGTGTTAATTTCTTTGATGTAATATGTGATTGTGTTTGAAAATTTCTACCCAACCAAGCAGACAGCCTAATCAGCTATGCTTTTAAAATGCAATTATAAATATTTTAAGTTTATGGTTTGGAACAAGTTTAGTAATATAAAATTTAACAAATATTGTAATGGAATATTTTTGTTGTGAAATAAAGCATTTTTTCATTTCATTTCATTTCATTTCATAATGCTACAAAATTGGAACAACAGCGTCGGGGACGAATGAAAAGTTGGTGTAAGTGAACGGTGTGATAAGCGAGAGTAGAAAATGTGTTTACTAGTTGGTTTGGGTTGGCTTTGGACAAGCAAATCACAGTGAGGATCGAAACGATTGGGACAGAACCTTAACACATGATTTCCGACTGACGCTACAGTTGATAGCGGAGTGATGGAAGTTAGGATGGTAAGCAAGGATACTGGAGATACGATACATCTGTTGCAGGTGTCTTATATGATGATAGAAGACAAGAAAGCAAAATAGATTGATTTCATTACTCTGTGTAACCAGGATCCATCCTCTCTGCAATCTGCCTTCATAGATATCTGTACTACAGAAATCCAAGGTCACCAAAATGTTAGTCGCCTTCTTCTACACAAAGATGGCATTCTAACGAAGATGAATACGTTCCTGATAATCAAACTGTGAACCCCGTTATCCACGAGGTAATTTTGAATCGGTTGTTCGTAGGAATCAAGCATTCTAACGAAGATGAATACGTTCCTGATAATCAAACTGTGAACCCCGTTATTCACGAGGAAATTTTGAATCGGTTGTTCGTAGGAATCAAGCGTGTTTGGTGTGAGTTATACTGTGTTATACAGGACTCAACAATGGCAGTATCTACACTACATCGCGTCTCCACCTCATTAGATCTGAGAGGGTTAATTCTTACCTCAGCACGGCGAAAGTGGTCTCGACAATCCACTGTACTTACTTGATCTTGTGTCTATAGAGTTTTGTGTGTTATTTTCAGCTCTAAGATCAAGGGCGTTTTGAGGATATGTCGGTTACCCAAGAAAGTGTGACAAAGGCCCTGCGATTAGTTTCTATAGAGAACTTCTTTGTCAGTTACTAGAATCTTTATAAAACGTCGTATAACATGTTTTGTCTTAATAGTTGAAATATTATTGTAACTTAATAATAGTAGTATTATTTTGAAAGTCAATAATATGTATTTATTTATTTTAATTTGTTATCTGATCAATTCTACCAACTTATGAGGCACAGGTTGTATACAAGATAAGCATATTACACACTTGAGTATTGCATTATCTCAATTGTCGGTGATACAAGTAGAAACAGCAGTTTCAATTATTTCTATATTAATAGTTTATTATTATAAATCTATAATTAATTTAAAAGAAACTCTATTTGGATACCAGAGAATTAAATGTGTCAGTTGATTTCATTGTGGACAAATGTGATAATTTATCTACAAGGGTTTAACAGAGTAATTAAGTTTTATTTTTAAGTTAAATTCAACAAACAACAAACTCGTAAGTTCTAGTCAAAGTTGTATCACTCATAGAGGGGTAACATATTCAGTATCCACTCAGATATATTGCTATTATTTCAAGTATTATTAAAGACAAACGTGCGAGTGAATAGAGAAGTTTTGAGATTTATCAATCTCATAGATTATAAATTGTTTCTTTTCATGTGTACCGTGATGTTCCTTAGATTTGGAGAATTATTGGAGGCAAATACAATTTAAACAGTTTAATGCATATTTTAAATAAATCATTTCAACCAGTTATTGAAATAAAAATGTATTGAATTATTGTTAATACTATTTCGGTACATACTGGGTTTAGCATACGGTATTGCATCTTTTCCTTGTATAATCGTATTTATTTCTCAATATAAATTCAAGGAAAATAACAAAACAACATAATAATTAGATTCATAATTTTTGTAAGTGTTCAAATCGTACGCCTTCTCCAATCACACTTTCTTGAAGGTTTTCTATAATATTCCTTATCACTTTCTGCATATAATTACAATTCATCTAAATACAAATATAGAATGTCCACCGTCTTTTATTATTCTCCTCTATAACTCAACAGATCCTCTTCTCCCAATTACTATGTTCCGGATGGTTGCATCGAGGAAATGGTGAACAATACGAGAATAGCAAGACGGTATTCCATCATTTTGGAAAAAGTTTAAAATAAATATTTCACCGTGTAACCAGTATCAAAATATCATAATTGTGTAAACTTTTTATGGATATTATCACCTGTGACAGTTCTAATAAAAAAGTGGAATTGAAAACTTGATAAAGCTTTCCCAAAAGCATATCTCTGACTTTATAAGTTAACTTTCAATCGTATTATCTTTTGTAGACTAACTTTTGAGACACCCAGTATATGAACAAAAATAAATTTATTAGAAATTTTATAGTTGAAATCAGCTCGTTTTTGTATGCTTACGCATTGTATGAACAGGCTATCAAAGTAAAGAAGTATTACAGACCATCGGTACGCTTGCTACTTTGTACGGTACTGAGTGTTGATAAGAGGACGAACAAATAAATACCGTTCAGAAGCTCACTGCAAGTGTAGCTATCCAATGGTATATTTGTTGTATCTACACATTTCGTTATTCATTCTCTAGATAAATTTCCGAAAAATGTTTGATATTTCCTCTGAATCGATTATTCCCTTTTCCCCCCATAATAATGCTAAAATCATATATGGAATAATACCACTGGTAAAATAAATAATTATTATAATTTTAGGTTTTTTAAACATTTTGTAATAAAAAAAACGAATAGTAGATTTTTAAACGTTGAAGGAGCCTTTTCCTGGTGGTCTTATGAAGAATTTGTTATTTGTATGTCATAGTCACTCAATAAATATCTATAGACAGTATCTTTTGTATACTAACTATGTATATTTAATACATGCAGTAAGTGTAAAATTGAGATGTTTGAAATTTATTTATAAGCAAATCACATATTTATTTCTGCAATATTGTTTCTGTTTTCATTATCTACAGAGTATTACACACTGTATCGATTTTATTCCTATATTGAAAATGGCAACTCTCCATATCCATTAAATATTCACTAAACCAAAATAGACTATGTCGCATACAAAACGAGGTAATCTGAATTTAATGAACTATGTCTGAAATAAGATGGATTGCAAAGTGGGTACTTGCATGTCCAATTTAACTTTCGATTTTAAATTAGATTGAGTACTAATAAGTGAGATATAAATGGAACATTGTAGTGTGTGTTTGCGTTATCTGTTACTTATTATAAATATTGCATAATATTTAATCCTAAATGCTCTGTGAACAGTTGTCTTCGCTCACTGTTTTAATACATTCAATAATCTAGTACTCCAAAATCAATGAGATTACTTGCGATGAGAAACAACAATATTTTGTAAATCAAGAAGTAACAACAAATGTACACTTGAACAAAACACACTCTCAGTAACAAGAAATTAGAAGTTAAATGTTTTTTGGGTGGCTTTCTGTTAGAAATGTGTTTATTTATTATTCATTGGAAACAAAGTAGTGGTGGATATTATGGTGTGTCCATCTATGTATGGTAACATTTAAAATAATTAATGAACTCTTATCCCCTCCCCCACCACTGCTGGGATTCGGTGGCTGGTGACTGAATCCGTTGGAAGAATAAATTGTCATCCTATTTTTATGTTTTATTCCAATTCTTATTGATAATATAAACGCAATAAAGTATATTAAGTTTTAGACTTAACCGTGGGGATTAAAACTTATAAATAATTATTTATGTTACCATTTTTTAACTCTATAAAACTTGTAAAGATATTATTTTTATAATAATAATTATTATTTAAAAAGTGTAAATTATTAAGTTATTACGTCAGGTGAAACTTCCCCCCCCAAACTGTTTCGTTATGATTAGTTCGCATCATTGTACAAGTTCTTGTTTTTAAGATATTTATTGATGAATCGTTCATATTATTATTATGGTTAAATAGGCCATTTTCTATTATTGTGTATTAATAAGTAACTGTATTTGTGTGTTCACAACGTATTCAGGAGTACAAATCGACTCGTGTTTTCAATTGATAAACCGATAGCATAAAAATGAAAAACAACAACATAGCCTATCTTAGGACTTTGTCGAAAAGTACTAGGCTCTAGGTTTATCGCTTGTTAACGGATGTTGATTTATACTTCCGAAACGTCCGTTGTTAGTGTTTATATACATAAATAATGTCAAAAGTATCAATAAACTATTTAATTATTATATCAGTATTTAACATTTCAGAGAGAGCACTCTTTTCCTAATCATAGCACCAATGTTTGCATCTGGGAGCTTTGAAGTTTTTATTATAAATAGGTTCCATTTTGAAACGGGTACTTTCAGCCTAGTTTTAACGAACCTTATTCAACAATTCATAGCGAATGGTAGACGCGTAACCCATACCTGCGTAATAAACGCACAAACATACAGGTAAAATATAAAATAGTGGAAGTAAATCAACACATCTCTTCACTTCACCAAAAACAACACAAACTCCACACTAATCAAGTCTTCATTATATTTTACGGAAATAAAGTCTATATTAAGCTATATTTCATAAATTATTCTCTGCTGGACTCCAAGTTTACTTTGAATAAGACTTTACATGAAATTCTTAACTGGCAAAATTAATAAATTGTAAATTGAATTACTTAACGGGTATAAAATACCTCAAACCCCAAATTGTCATACTCCTAATGACCAGGTTATTTCCATTTAGATTGGTGTTTGCTTTGAACATCGTAAATTAAACTTGAATAAGACGTCGCCATTTCTTGATTGCGGTCACTGTTCATTTTGTTTTTGTTTTACTCCCCTTACTGTACATTTCTCGCACTTGTAGTTCTCACTTTTACCACAGATGGTTTACCGTGTGGATCTACACATCAATAACAAATATCTGGATCTGGAGTAAACTGTTGTTGCACTGTAAAATTAACTGGGAAGTGTTTTATTACTGCCCACATTAAGTGTTACTCTAGTGCAGCTATTTTAACAGAATGAATCTCTGGAACATTTTGAGGGTTACAGAGGGAATCTCTGACGGAAGAAGCTATGTTGACAGATATTTGGGTGTGCCAAGCGGAAGGCTTTGTACCAGTCTTCTATACGTGGAGGGGAACCACAAATCGATGATCTAACGTCAGTTCTACTTTGCTGTAAGATACAAACCATTCTTTTATCTCCCCTTTCAGTCCTGTTTTTCCGGTTTTCCTGGAGGTTTTAGCAGTTAAAGAAAAAACTCCCCAATCAGGATCCCTTTACAAAGCACAGTAGTTTGGGTCGTAATTTAAAATTTTAATGAAAATCCTTCCATTTTGATGATGTCTATAGTTCACTTTTACTGTTGACCAATAACGTGACAGGTTGTATTTTGTAGGTGGTTGGTAATTAAAATGTTTTGGTTTTGTCTTTCACAGTTTCATTGCTTAAGAAAATTATAAGTATGTTTTTGGAATTAAAAAATTGTTTAATTATTTCCAATAACTATGTTTTTGTTTTATTTTATATTCCCTTAAATATATAGTTATTTAAGAAACTGAAGTAAACAGTGCATAAACATTGTACAATCTGTTTCATACGTTCATATACAAAACTAAATACAAATCTAGCTAAAATATTAGACGGGAACTGCTATACCACCATCTATAAAAAAAAATATTGTTATTTCCAAATGTTCTTTAAATCTATTTTCTCAAGACTCAAATACAAATTATTATTTTCGTCTTTCTAAGTATTGAGTTTTAGCAGTTACCGGTCAAAAAGAAACAATAAACGATGGGCATACATGTGAACATTTCATTAACAATGCAACCGATTTCGGAAAACATTTTGATGTAATAATACGAATTAGTACAACAGAAACCAATGTGTTAATCCGTTAGTAGAAGAAGATTGGTGAATATTTGGGAAGAAATTAAATCTAACTTGACGTGATCACATTATTTTAGATATTAAAAAAAAAAAAAATTTAAGTAACAAATATCAGCAATTTCCGATTTTGGGAATACACAAATCTTTTTTCAAGGGGGCGTCCGTACAATTTTTTATGCTTACCTATTAAATCAGAATCGTCTTTTTTAAAAGTGCATTCACAACGACAAATGTGATCAAGGTTGTTACAGTAGGTTTAAATTTCGCGCTTTAATGGTATTTCAAGTCGATTTATTTTTAGGAAAACAAAATGGATAAGAACTCCTTGATGCAGCTAATATATATATATATATATATATATATATATATATATATATACATATATATATTATAACAAAGACACCTCTGGCTTTTTAATGCAAATGAATTTTATTGTTACAATCTCTTTCTTTTCTATTATAATAATAATTTTTCACAATTTATTTTAATTTAATTTTGATTTGCAAAGGATGCACTTATTTAAATACAGCAATACTCTAATTCCTTAATTTAACAAATGAAATAACTGCAATATTTCTTAACCTAAACAAATGACAGTACCTGAAATAAATCACAATGACAAATAAACACAATGTAATGAGATGCTTCTGTAACAATTAACAAAGAAACAAAGAGTGTGTCCACATTGTTTTTAGTCTCTTTAGTCTCATTTATTTATAATTCATTTAATTTTACTGTAGTTTCTTTAATTTAATTTATTTTAGTAACTATGTGCCCAATTTTATAAATTTACTTCCCTGGCTAGCTTGTTTTAATTAAAGATTGATTATCCGTTAGTAAAAGAAGATTGGTGAATATTTGGGAAGAAAATAAATCTAACTTGACAGCGATCATATTACATTTAGATATTTTTTTAATTAATCAATCACTATATAACATTTTCTGTACTACTTCATTGTAATAAAGAAAAATGAATAAACATTCAACCTAACATTAATTGGGTTTATAGGATCCAGGCAGTATTTATGATAACAATGTTTTAACTTCTACTAGGATGAGTTTTATCTTTTTCAGGACTTGGATTGACCTATATAGTCTGTCTGTTGTCAATATTTGTGTCTAAGTTTTCTTTTTCTTTTTAACTTTTTGTTTGCTTACATTATTAATTAATTGCTTTTGTTGTAACAGTTTATGAGTGAATAAACGACATGTGTTTTCCGTAGAATAACTTCTGTAATTTTATTTCCATACATACTTGTAGTGTAAGAAAATACTTTTAATGGATACCGATAATGAATTCGTAATGGAATCGTCAGTTTTGAGTTAGTATTGACAAGACCAAAAATATTATATATTTTTCAATGACATCTGTCTGTCGTTACAGCAGTGCATCGCCCCAAATTAATAGACCAATTTACATAAAATCGTGAATTTGGGCATATAAGTACATATTTGTAAAACCAAAACACAAAAGAATAATTTTTTTTAAAAATCTCTTCAACCTTACCACATTTTTCTCTCAATTCTGACTTTACTGAATCAAAATTAGGTCATTTCCATCTCAATTAGGTAATTATGGAACTATTGGTCAAAAAGTGAAAAGAAACTATGAATATCATAATCTAGATATTTATATGAAATAACATTAATTTTGACCAACTATGAAGTGTGAACGTTTCCTTTAGTTAGATAACTATTGAACATTATTTCAAAGGTAAGTTGTTATATTGGGTCATTAAGTGACATTTTGTATCGAAGATTACGTGTGGGAAGTAGCTGGGAGATAATTGAGTTTTTATAATCAGATTTGCAACGTTGTGTTCTGATCGTAAACCTATATATCCTATTAAATATCACAAATCAGATAAAAAAAACATATTAGTGGCTTTGCAAAAAGTACTATGAATTACTATGTATATCAAGAGAATGGAAAGTGTATATTTTCCTTTAATCAATGGCATAATTATTGAGGTTTTGATATAGGTGCAGGTGTCATTTATAAATAAAATAAATTCTTTGTTTTATGGGTAGCATAATTCTAGTTTTCATAACTAAGAATCCGTACAAATCGTACATTAACCATAAAGGATAAGACCTTAACGTTAATTGACTTCATGTACATAATTTACTAATTAATAACAGTTATACAATGAATTTTCGAATGGAGGTATTTTCTATTATGCTAGGGGTATTGGATTTCGAGACAAGATGTACATGTCTTAATATGTTATAAATTTACATTGTGATATATAAATGTGTAGCTAAATTTCACGTAACAATTTAGTGTATAAAAATTAAGAAAACGTGTCTATAAACATACGTACAGAAAGGCTTTACATTCTGTCAAAGAAAAAAATTTAAATAGAAGAAAATTGGTATAATATAATGTTGTTATGCAATAAATTAATAAACTAATAGCACATACGTTGTTTATAATAGAAAATATATAATAATTAGTGAGAGTTTAAATAGGTTATATTGTCATTTTAAAATTAAATAAATTATTGGAGCAGGGTCGGTTATGAGTAGTAAAATATTTTTAACAATCATAATTCCCTACAAATTGTAACACTTGAAGGGACTCAAGAATGGTGATTCAATACCCTAACGTTATGAGCTATTTTCAAGCTAATCAATATTTTATAATTCATATTCTTAAGGAGATTTATTTTTTTTGTATTCTAACCTTGCAGATTTTTTATAAAACTACTAGGTGATTTAAATTTGTGTACATAATTTATAGAGAAAGATTGTACATGGAAAAATACGTAATATTG
Source organism: Aphrophora alni (assembly GCA_963513935.1). NCBI lineage: Eukaryota > Metazoa > Arthropoda > Insecta > Hemiptera > Aphrophoridae > Aphrophora > Aphrophora alni. The sequence goes on from OY740770.1 coordinate 112,762,939, forward strand.
TTTCTATAAAAATATGTTCGCAAATGCTTATATTCCGTTTGTCGTTATTTATAATTTTGTAACTTCAGATGTATAAAGGGTATGATTTTGAGTCGACATTTAGTGTAAAATTATTTGATTTTTCACTACATTTTATACATTTTATATAATCAGAACTTTTTGCTTTCCAATGTAGGGATGTTTACATTTTTTCCCCAAAAGTAACGAGTTTTAAACGATATTAGAATTTAAGTAAAATAGTAAAAAAATAAAAATTAATATATTTATGAAAACTTAAAATAATAATATAACATTATGTATATTTAATAATTTTATAGATTCACATGTGTTATTTATAAAATAATACATTCTTGGGGTAAAGTCCGTTTTGACATCGTTAAAATTCTACCTTCCGTAACTAGAAATCGCTACTAATTGTAACTCCCACCTAACACTATGTGTGGGGTCAACCCCCGATTTTTTCTAGCCTTGCGGGTTTCTAGCCCAAATAAAAAAAATGGTTTATAACGAACTTTCGAAAGGATATATATATATATATATATATATATATGCCTCGTTCCATGTCTAACGCAAAAAGTGAAGTACCCTTTTTGTCTGTTCAATCCGCAACTATTTTTAACAAACCGTGTATTTTTTCCGTATTATTTAAATTGTAAAATTTCATCGTATTACATTCCTATGAAATATACTTACATTTAAGTACGTTTTTATATACAGCCCATTCCTTTGAGTGTAGTTGAACGTACGTGTGAAGAATATTAAACCAAGTTGAATCTTCCGTAAGCTTCCTGGCGTGAAGATTTGTGTAAGAAGATTATATATAAACCACATCGGGGCATTCACCAAGCAAAAAAACAGCTGGGTTTTTCTGCTCACATAAAAAGAATTTTTTTCCTTTAATACGGGATGTTAAAAGAAGTAAAAATTTGATCTTGACATCGGAATTACAAAATGTTTCGGATTTTTTATGTGTAACTAACTGACGTGTTCGCCATCATAAAAATGCCTATACTTGCAGATCATGAATTGTCAATGGAATCTATACATTAAAAAAATATATTTGTTTGTTTTCTTGTTGCTTCAAGGTAAAAAAACTCCTTCAACATCGTGTTATAATAATATAAGGACGAAAATAGCACAACATAATAACTCCTCTTCCTCGAAATATTACAATAGCGTCAGGATTAAAAAAGTAGAAGTGGTGAACAAAAGAGAAAGATGAATAAAAAATGGATTTAACCTGAGACTATAAAAAAAGGATTGATCCTGCTAGATTTCTTCGATATAGTTCATTAAAGATATAGTTCATTAAAAACAAACTGTGATTCAAGATACTGTAAGTAAATTTGTTAGTTGAGTTCAAGATGGACAAATGATTGTACTAACATATGTGGAAGGGATCAACAGAGTAAATATGGTTTAATTTCGAAGATAAATCCAACATCCAACAACTTGTAATTTCTAATCAAAGTTCTATCATTTTAGAGAAGTAACAGATTCAATATGGACCGAGATATATTGCTTTTAGTTCAAGTATGGTTCTGGAGAAATAACTTGAAACTTGGGAATGAATAGAGGGGTTTTTAGATACTACAGTGTTATAGATTATGAATTGTTTTTTTTTATGGATACAGTGATCCTCCTTTGACCTCGAGTATTAAATTAATAATTTGAAAATTAATTTAAATTAATTTAATTTGAAAAATTAACAGTTTATTCAACTTTTCAATTAAATCATTTCAGCCAAATGATATAATAAACGATTTTTTAAAGTTATTTTTGATATTATTTTTAGATATTGTAGGTTTGGCATAAGTTAATGTTAATTTTTATGTAATCTTATTGATTTCCCACTATCAATTACAGGCAGTGTAATAAAACAACATACTATAAATAAGTTCTTTATTTATTTGTCATCAAATTGTTTGGCATCTTAAATCACACTTTCTTCAAGTCTCTTTGAATACTGCTTACCACTTTTCGAATAAGCTCATTATCATCACTAATTTTGGAAATATACCTGAAGTGCTTTTTAAGACAGTCCACCATATTTCACTACCCTCATTCGATATCTGTCGAAGGAAGTGATCTGAGAAGCCACATAGCAGATCCTCCTTTCCCAATTACTATGTTTCGGAAGGTTGAATAGAGGAAATAGTGAACAATACGAAAACAGTGAGGCATGTACTCACTCCATCATGTCGGGTAAAGATTTCATTTAAAATGTTAACATGTACCAAGTATTGAAATATCACAGTCGAGTAAAATTGCTAAAGAAATTTTTAGCAGTAAGAGTTCTATTTAAAATAGAACTTCAAAAGATACGCATTTCTAAAATATATATCCCTAACCTTTAAAATTGAATTTAAATTTTAATATTAAATTATTTGTAGAACAATTTATGAAGACACTTTGTATATAAACAAGAGAGAAAACAGCTCAAACTATAGTAGTTTAAAACAGTCAATCGTTATTATTCTGATTTATTTTTCTCTTCCCCCCCTTTTTTTACACTTTGTTTTACTCTGTGTTGTTGAGTAAAGGACGTAAAACTGCATTACCTTTCTGAACCTCACTTCTATTGTGGCCATCCCAATGTAAACTAAATGGATATACACATTTCTTCATCTAATTTTGGATTAGATCTCTCGCGCTTATCCTTACATCAGGTTTCTCTTGACCAACTGTTATTCTCATCCGATTTTGGCGCAATTTATTTATTCGAGGACTATAGAGTATCTATATAATGCTATTTTTTTATTTCTTGTTTCTTAAAGTGATGATGACAGCGAAGTTTTTATTCTTTAAACACTCACAAAACATGTAACAAATAATGTTTGAATCGTCCTTCTATAACCAACGGTTTCACGAGCTACACGTCATATGGCTAAACGTTTCAGAAAGAACGCCTTTTGATGTCCTACACAACACCATGTATGTGCTCTTACTGAACAATACAGTTCAATGTTACTACAGCTTTTCAATATGAAGATCACAAATAATTATTGCTATTTCCTCTGAAACATTAATTATTTTATTTATAAAAATCAAAACATAGTATGTGGAATAATGCAATGGTGAAAATAAAATATAATTCCATTTTAGTTTTTTAAATGTTGTAATACAACGTATGGGTGGTACATTTAAAGGTGTTGGAGCGGGGAGGGTGTAATGAAATATTTATGATTTATATGTCATAGTGGCTCAACCAATATATCTAGACAGTATGTTTTGATATACTATAGGTATAGTTAATATATGTAGGGTCGTTAAAAAATTTATGTTAGGGATTTATTATAAGCAAATTACTATTTATTTACCAAAACTTGATTTTTAATTCATTATATACAACTTTTTATTTACACACTGTATCAATTTTATTCGTATATTATAAAGAGTAACTCACCATTCGTCTTTCACTAAATCAAAATAGAAATATATCGTATGCAACAAAAGCTAATCTGAATTTTAATAAAGTATGTCTGACATAAGATGGATTGCAAAGTGAGTGCTTGAATGTCATATATGACTTTCAAATTCGTTTTAGATTGAGTGGTAATATGTGCAGTATAAATGGCACATTGCGGTGTGCTTTGTATGTAACTTAATATTGGATCACATTTAATCCTAGAGAATCAGTGAACAGTCGACTTAGCTTCATGTTTCAATACACTGAATAAATTAGTCGTGTAAAATCAATGAGATTACATGAGATGAGACACAAGATCACAAAGTAACAGTTAATTGCACTACAGCTACTCTACACTTCATAACACAAATCACAGTGAAAAATAATAGTAGTTAAATGTTTTATGGGTGGCTTATAGCTTGCAATTACGTATCTTTCATTGCAATCAAGGTAGTGGTTTATATGTATCCATCGATCTACTACAAACTCTTAGAATGGAAAATGAAACTGTACTCCTACCATAGTTGGGATTCGGTAGCTAATGACAGAATCCTTTCGTACAGAGAACGATTCATTATTGTTTATATTTTCTTCCAATTCATGTTGATATTATATGTTCCTCAAGTTGCGTGAACATTTTATCTCGTTTTAGACGTAATCAAAACGAAAAAAAATAATAAGTTATTGGGGAGTTTTGTGATCTTATAAAAATAATTTTATAAATTTCAATTACCAACGTTTTACATACGTTTTCATGATATTTTCTTTATTACTGTTTCGTTATTATTTGTTCACATTATCATAACGGTTATGCTTTTAAAGATATTTGATGATTAATAGTTTACCTTATAAATGTTGTAATCGAACATTTGGTATCATTTGTTTATATCGAAACATATGCGTATTTGTTTATACAAGAAGTTTTTGAAATTGTAAATCAACCCTCTTTGCCATTTGAGAAACTTAGTGATAAAATCACACCCTTCTATTCCAGGACCTTTTTTGGAAACTACTAGGCTACTAGAGTTTGTTGGCTTTTTCATTTTTATAGTCTAAGTTTATCACTTGATAAAGAGTGTTGATTTATACTCTCGAAAAGTCTTTTATTAATTTTTTAGACACAAGTAATGTCAAAAGTTAAATTAAAGTATATTAATTATTATATCAGTATTTTATATCTCAGAGAGAGTTCTTTATTCTCAATTAGAACACACATGTCCATATCTGGAAGCTGTGCTATATTTGTTTTAAAATAATCTCCATTGTAATCCGTTCAATGTAGTTGTAATTCACTTCAATCCAAAAATTAAATTCATAACTATCTGTAGAAGCGTTTAACCATAACTGCGTAAACGCACAAATATACAGACGAAATATCAAATGGTCGAGGTAAATGATCACATTTCTACGCTTGATAAAACGACACTAATGAACTCCCAACTAAACAAGTCTTCATAATATTTTACGGAAATAAAATCTATATTACACTATTTCTCGTAAATCATTCTCTGCACATTGTCCAGGTTTAATTTACGATGTTCCAAGCAAACATCAATCTATATGGAAATAACCGTATCCTGGTCATTACGATTATGGAAATTTAAGGTTTAAGATGTTTTACACCCGCTATGCCATTACTTAGCCTTTCAATTTACAACGTAATAATTTTACCCGTTTTGAATTCCATATAAATTATTATTCATAGTAACATTACGTCATTTCTCGGATTGCGGTAAATGATTATTTTGTTTATATTTATTTAGTAGCTTACTGTGCAATTCTTGTAGTTGTAGTTTTTACCCTGTGGTTTATCCCCATCTGGTTTATCGTATGGATATCAATAACAATTATCCTAAACTGGAGTTAACCGTTGTTAAATTATTGCACAGACTGGGTAGTCTGTTATTTCTACCTAGATTTTATGTTAGTGCTTGTGCATCATGTTTGATAAAGTATCTCTCTGGAGAAATGTTTGGGTCATAGAGGAAATCTGCGACGGAAGAAGGGAATGGATCCAGGTTGACAGATTGTTGTGAGGGGTATTGCAAGCGGAAGGCTGTTTTCCTATCTGTATTGTGTTAATCGAACAAAAAATCCACCCCTCTATTACAGTTCTACTTAGCTCTGAGATTCGACTACTCTTCCTTATCTCCTCTTTTAGTACTTGTCCACTCTTCCTTTTGTTTTGAGTACATAAAGCTCAAACTGCTCAATCAGACAGCCAACCCTGTTTATTTAGACTAACAATTTTGTCACATTTTTTAAACTTTACTGATAATTTTTCAATATCATTTAATGACGTCTATGATTAACTTTTTTTCTGTTAGGTTGGGGATTAGAATGTTTTGTTTGTGTCTCTAGCAGTTTCATTTATTAAGAATAGATTGATATCCAAAAAAAATGTAAATATGTTTTTTGTTTTATCCCAGGTACCTTTGAAAATTTATATATATATATATATAAATTTAAAAAAATGTAACTTGTAATTCAACACAGATAGTATAAAAAGTGATAACAGTAATCAGCAGGCTAACTGCTGGTTCATTATACTAAGAAAGTTTAGTATCAGCAATGTACAACTTTCATGGGCTAAAGATATTTGAGAATGGATATTTTCATACAAAACTCATTTCATGACTTTTCCCGTAGTAGACTACTTACGTGTAAGGAGTAAAAATGAATAGAAATTAAACTTGACAAATTGTTTTTATACGGTCGATGCAATGCTGATGACAAGAATGTCTTAACTTCCACTATGATGAGTTTCTTGTCCCTAATGTGTAGCAGTCGTCTTAAGTATGAAGTTATATCAACCACAGGATGTGGATTGACCTAAATATTCTGTCTGTTGTCAATATTTGTTTCGGAATTTTCTTTTCCTTTTTAACTCCTTGTTTGTGTTGTAATTAATAATTAATTGATATTGTAACAATTTATGACTGAATCATAAATTTATGGAATTTTGTTGAGTAGTTTATCAATTTTTGTTTCAATACACACATGAAGCGTAAGGGAATATTTGTAATGAATCAGTAAAACAACTTGAATAGTTTTTCATTGTTATATCTGTTTTGAGTTTACAATAAAAGTTTTAAAAAAATTAAAATATGTCTGCCGATTGAGCAACAAGGTATACCTAAAATGATGCACCAATTTAGATTAACTACTAGGAGCTAACGTGGCCATGTAAGGACCAATCATACAATTTCTTTAATATATATATATAACTTTTTTCTCAAAATAATGATCGAAAATAAATTTGGTAATCTCTGTCTCGACAAAAATCCCAAATATTGTGTTATTGACCAAAAAGTGGGAAAAAAAATATAATAAAAACTGAAATTATCACAATTCTCTTATATGTGCAAAAAACTACAGTAAAATAAAATAAAATTTAATGTTAAGTTAATATTCAGATAGTTCATTATTGACCGTTATTTCAAAGGTTATTATTATATTGGATTATTTAGAGACATTTTGTATCGATGGTTACACATAAATGGGGGGGGCAGCTGAGTGATAATTAAGTGATTGGAAACTGGTTTGGAACGTTTTGTTTTGATTAATATTTTGTTTTTGTATTTACTATTTGTAGTAAATAGAATCTATTGAATCTGGCACTATTAGATTAGGGTGAAACATTATTTAAATAATTGTGCTGAAATTACAACGAATTGTGGCATATGTAAATAATGACAAAATTTTAATCGGATCATGTTACACGTGTGGGATGTAATTTATATACATGGATTTGGTTTGAATTTGTATTCTTGTAATACCAGTTATATTTTCTATTTAGAATGTATGGAATAAATGTATACGTAGTATATTTATTTCTTTCATTTAATGTAAAATATTAAAGGATATTCCAAATTTATCGAATACAATTATTAACAACAATATAACACTGTTTTAATTATTAAGGTTTTAATATGGATTCGGGTGTCATCTATGTATTAAATAAATTCTTGTCTCAACAAACCCATGGTAGCTTAAACTTACAGCTTTCGTAACCAGGATTCCGTACAAATTGTAGCTTCATACTAAACCAGACCTTGTATTGTTACCACCTTAACGTTAAAAGCTTTCCTCCAAATTATTTACTAGTTAATAAATACTTTATATTGAGCTTTCTGAGGGGTATATTTTGTAGAATGTTAGAAGTTTTGATTTATCGAGATAAGTGTACATGTCTTGTAAATATACAGAGTTTACGTTAATAAAGGAAAAGGTTTAATTATCAATTTCACCAAGCTCTTAGTATCAAAATATCACAACTGCGAAAAATTGCTATAGGAGTTGCAGTAATAGTTCTATTAAAACCGTGGAACTGAAAACATGAGATGTCTTCCCAAAGGCATATCCCTGACATTAGTATTTGACTTTAAATCTTAATATTTTTCGTACATTAGTTTATGAGATACCCGGTATATAAAAAAGGGAAATCTATTTATAGCTATAGTAGTTGAAAACAACCAATTGTTGTTTTATTTTCTGTTTTTGTGCATTGTATGAAGCTCATTTCTATTGTTGCCATTCTGAGGATCTACACCTATCTTTACCTGGTGACTAGATCTCTCTCTCTCTCTCTCTCTCTCTCTCTCTCTCTCTCTCTCTCTCTCTCTCTCTCTCTCTCTCTCTCTCTCTCTCTCTCTCTCTCTCTCTCTCTCTCTCTCTCTCTCTCTCTCTCTCTCTCTCTCTCTCTCTCTCTCTCTCTCTCTCTCTCTCTCCCTCCTAATTATTTACTGTCAGGTTTCTCTTGGCCAACAGTTATTAGTTTCCGATTTTAAAGCAATTTTAATATTTAAGAACATTTACGATCTTTTTTACTACTTGTTTATAAAGCGATGATGGTCTTGAAATTTGTATCTAAATATAACTTCAATTGTCCCTATATAATCAGTAGTAGTAGTATGCCATGGCAATTCAGCAAGGACGACTTATAAAAAACCATGAAGTCCTATTACTAAACAACACCATTTAATAGTTTTATTGCTTCTCTATATGAAATATACAAATCAGTGTCCTATTTCATGTGAACCAATTATAATTTTTTTTTTAATCCACATACTTTGAATTGGAAAAAGCACTTGAATGTATAATAACAATACTAGTTTTTTTAACATTTAGTCATATTACTTATGTGTCGTACATTTTTAGAAGTTTTGTGGGTTTTAATGAAGTATTTATGATAATATATGTGTCATAGTTGCCCAATCAATATATATAGATAGTATATTTTATATATTGTAGGTATTTTAAGTCGGTATTAGTTAATGTAAATATTTACTAAAATTGATGTTAGGAATTCAATTTTAAGAAAAACTATATGTATGTTTACCCAAATTTGATTTTTTATTCTATCTCTACAAATTTTTATTTGCAAGCTGTATCAATTTCATTCGATAATTGTAAAGGGTAACTCAGTATACCTAATAAGTTTTCACTAAACTTATGTAGACGAACACAAGGTAATTTGAATTTTAATGAAATATGTCTGAAATAAGATGGATTGCCAAGTGGGTGCTTGCATGTGCAATTTGACTTTTAAATTTGAATTAGATTGCGTGCTAATATGTGCTATATAAATGACACATTGTGGTGTGTTTTTGCATTATCTGTAACTTAATATTGCTTAATATTTAATCCTAGAGGATTAGTGAATAGTCGACTTAGCTATATGGTTTGATACACTAATAAATGACAAACACAATGAGATTACCTGCGATGAGACACAACAATATTTATAGATCAAGAAGTAACAGCAAATTACACCACAGCTACTCTACACTTGAACTAAACACAACACAGTAAAATATTATAATAGTATTTTTTTGTATGTGTAGAATACTCGTTGTAATGCGTTTATTTATCATTTATTGTAATCATTTTTTTAAAATTTTTTAAAATTATTATTAATTCAATATTACAACTGAGTATGTACCCATCTAGCAATTAACACTTCATACTTTTTACACTTGTAAGGGATATGACCCAATGGTTATTCCCTATCACTATAGTCCATCAGATCTGAAGGCTTGGTCCTCTTCAGTCTTCTCTCCACCCGAGTGACATCCAACAGTCCCTGTATCTCATGGTGTTCATGTTGAATGATGCGTTGTTTATGCTTCCTTGCCTTTTTATTTATTTCATCACTGACTAGGTCTATCTGCAGGTCCCTATGTAGATTATCGTTCCTGATGTACCAGGGTGCATCCACTATACATCTAAGCACTTTATTTTGAAACACTTGAATGATATTTACATTTGTCTTGCTAGTGCAGCCCCATAGCTGAATTCCGTAGATCCACACTGGTCTTAAGACCTGCTTATAAATCAATAGCTTGTTGTGTATTGACAGTTGTGAATTTATTGTAATCATAGTATTTATATTAATTAACATTTCTCCACTTTAAGGTGTATAAACTATTTGGTTTGAAAATTGAACCCTTACTCCCCACTACTGGTCACCAGCCACCGAATCCTTTTAAAGAGTAATCGATCACTATATATATCGATACTGTACACTTTACAAGTTGATTAAACGTTTTATCTAGTTTCACACGTTATCTGTGGAATAAAAACCTATAAATAATAACTATTTTTACAGTTTTGTAACCATATAATAATAATAATTTTTAGAAAAGTAAATTACAATTTTTCCACAGATGGTAAAAAGTTCCATGAAAATTTCTATTTTAAGACTGTTTTGTTGTGCTTTGTTCACAGACATTTAACGATGAATTATTCACACTATTAATTAATATGGTTTAATCAGACATTGACACCAATGTGTATTTAAAACCTAACTTGTATTTGTTTATACAAGATGTAAATCAACTCCTAGGATATAACAATGTTAAACACCAACATAAACTACTAGCCTAAGTCATTGTTGGAAACAACTAGGCTACATTGGTGTTTCAGATTTATATGCTCTAGGTTTCTCTCTTGATAATAGGTGTTGATTTATACTTTCGAAATGATTGACTACAGACCAATAAGCATTTTATCTGTATCGTCTAAATGTCTTGAACAATTTTGAATTTTCAGATTGGCAACTATTTACGAGAATATAATCTCCTTAATAGTTACAAATCTGGTTTTCAGAAGGGTCATAATAAGAGTTCGGCTCTCGTCTGTGTTAATGAGGACAACAGCCGAGCTGTGGTTCAGCGGAAAGCTATGTTTTGAGTTTTGTTTGATTTTTCAAAAGCGATTGACACCGTATATTATCCATTATTATTGGATAAATAGAATGAGTTTGCTGGAATTTTCGGTAGAATATGTTAAATGATTTGAGTCTTCTTTGTCTGGAAGATGCCAGAGTGTAAAGGCTGGCGATAAGTCGTCTTCCTGCGAGCGTATTTGTAGGAGTGTTCCCCACGGTACTGTCATAGATCCCCTATTATTTAGCATTTATATAAATGACGTATATAATATATTGAAATATTCGAAGTTTCATTTGTATTCTGATGAATTGCAAGTTTAAAATCATTTTCGTGTCTCCGAAACGGCTGAGGTTATATACAAAATAAATATTGATATTAAAGCTTTTGAAGAGTGGGCTGTTAGAATTGTTCGGACGTTAAATCACAGTAAAAGCAATGACTACATAAATACTATAAGACACGACATAGGATAGGGAAATAGTCTACGCTTTACGGGTGCTGTTCGTCACAAGTTTGACACACAGCTATCAGAAAGCGCTAGCAGCAGGTGCTTGACTGTACGCATCCCACTTGGTTGAGACTGTACAACTGTTGACACAGCATAGTCAGTGTTGTCAGTTCGTGCGCTGAGATAAGCGATTCTCGACCTTCCCTCGCATCTCTGGTCCCATATGTGGCATCAGTGTGCAACTGAAACATTGTTTGTTCGTAGAGCCACCTAGCGCCAGTCACATCAACTTCAGATTCTCTAGCAAAGAGCGACAGCTCCACACCCTAGCGGGTATTGGTCAACTCAAGAATAAGCGTAGAATATTTAACATGGCCATGTCGTTTCTTATAGTATTTATGTAGTCATTGGTAAAAGTAAATCTATATGTATCTGTTGTAAAAGACTCACATATAAAATTGATTTACGTAGTGGACCAAAACTATCAATAAACTGCCATGGTTTGCCTTATTGTTTTAAAGTAAAAAATCTTTGTCCCGCTATAAATGATAAGCTGGACAGACCATGTTAATGCCACGTGCAGTAGAGTATTTGCTGGCTTGCACACTTTGAAGAAGGTAAAAGATTGCTTGCCTTTTAATGTTAGAGTGCAGGTCGTAAAAACATTATTTTTTCTATATTTTAACTATTCTTTTACTGTAACAAATGACGTGACTGTGGAATTAGCTAATAAACTTCAGCGGGCTCAAAATTATAGTTTACTGTTTAATTTTTACTTAAAACGTGATGATCATGTTACACAATATATTAAGAAACAAATTTCAATTATAAAACTTAGTTCTTATCGAAACTATCATATTTTGTTGCTTTGCACGCTATTCTGTACACTGGGATGTCTGGCCATCTAGCTGAAAGTTTTGTTTTTAGTTCAAATATAAATGCTACTGACACACGACGAGGAGCTACATTAATAGTTATATCCAGACACAGAACTGAAATATTTAATAGATCATTTACTGTGATAACGTGTAGGCTTTGGAATTACTTGCCGGAGAGTTTGAACGGAATCAAGTATCATGTTCAGCTCAAAAAAACTTTGGTTTGTTGTTTTTACACCGGTTCTGGGTAGTTTCAGTTGTTTAAGCGGGTTTTGGTATCTTTGAGAGAGTTCTTGAGTGTATGTGTATTTGGGAGTGTGTTTATATTTGATTTTTTATACAGCACAACTTACTTTTCGTTATATTTTACTTTGAAAATAAATGTGTTTATTTTTAGTTTTTCAAGTGAAGTATATTATGTTTTAGAAGTCATTATTATTTTATAGTTTCTGATTTGTTTAATTTCATTTGTATTAATAATTTTGATGTATTTTGTAATATGTTATTAGAGGACCTTATAGTCCTAACTTCCCCTCAAAAAATTACGGTTATTATTTTTTTTATATACACAAATTACAAATAATTAAACAATGTTAATTATTATATCGGTTTTTAACATTTCGGATAGAACACTTTATTCCTAATCAAAGCACCCATGTCTATACCTAGGAACAGTGTAGGATTTTTTGAATAGTCTACATTTAAAATATTATAAATACGTTTACCCTAGTTGTAAAGAACTATATAACTGAAATACATACCGATGGGTAAACGCATAATTAACGCACAAATATAGGCCTACAGACAAAATGTCAAATGGTGAGTTAAATAAACCCATAGTTTCATTCCATCAAAAACAACAATTAACTCCTCAATATACAAGACTTCATAACGTGTTAAGGAAATAAAGACTATGTCTCGTAAATTATTCACTACACGATATCCAGGTATAATTTACGATCTTCCAAGCAAACTTCAATTTATATGGAAATAACCATATACTGGTCATTAAGATTATGACAATTTAAGGTTTGAGGTGTTTTATGTCTTACAGTTTTACCGCCTATTAATTCTGTATAAAATCAAATTCATAGGAACTCTTACGTTGCTGTTCCTCGGATTGCAGTTAGTTTTCATTTTGTTTATTATTATTTACTTGTTTACTGTACGTTTCTTTTATGTATTCTTTTACTCAGTTATTTACGTTCAGCTGGTTTCTAGAATGGATCTATATAACAATAACATCTATCATACATTTTGAAAGTAGAGTAATATGTTGATTACAATACACCAGATTAGGCAGTGTGTTATTGCTGCCCAGATTATGTGTAGTCCTGTGCATCGATGTATAAATTATGGATTGTACGCTATAACGACACAACAGCGGTCTGCCTGCTCTGGGTTCCCCCCACCACAGTCCAGTCACGCAGTCTTCAACGAAAAATCGGCACAAATTTGTTTAAAGTACAACTTGCTTTTTTCTTTATATGAGTATTTATTCTTTACGTATGTATAAAAGACAATACGATATATAAATATTAAATTTCGTTACGTAACTGCAATGATCGTGCTATCAAAGTAACAATAAAATAAAGTGATTAAAAGTGAAGGAAATTGGAGTTATATAGTAACAAACTCACTCTACTTTATTTACATTTACAGACCTTACATTTTAAATATGTTTGATACATTTATAATGGGAAAAAAATACATTAAACATTGCTAAAGAGTAGAACCTTTGACAGTAATTGACGAATTACAAACTTTGTACAGACAGCTTGATTGCTTTTTTCTTTGGCCACGCTAAAACAAACTATTTTACCAAATAAATAACCAATCAATTGAACTAAATTAATCTCGTGTGTATCTTCTCCGAAATCAGCATTGCATTTATGATTTTTAAACACAATGCTGGCAAATTTTCTACATGCTAAAATGATTATATATGTTTGTATTTAACTTCTGACCGCTATAACTTTCTTTTGAATAAAGCAGGTCCTTCATACACTTAACTATATTAATTATATCTGGGGATGCTCTAACTTAATTCTAGAAACAAAATACGTAAAATGGGTGTACGAACTTAAATTGATACAACAACCAACAATAATTCTATCCATTCTTCACACTTAAGATTTACATTTAAAAAAATTTATTTTTATTTTTTTTACAATGAAGCCACATAAATAATATAAAACATTATCTTTGTAACATGAACTATAACTGTTGGTAAATAAGTTTGTAATATTTACAATGCCTGCTTTGTCTTCACTTCCTTCTAATTTAAGACTAACTACTTATTCTGCTTCGGCCAAACTCATGATTGAACTTTGTGCAACACAATTAAACCTAAAGCAGTTACTTTTTACTGATGATTGGACACTAGTTCTAGACATTAATTTTCTCAATGCCAGTTGGAACTGTTTTAAATTAGGGTTTTTGTTATGTCCTCCAGGTGACCTTATGCAAGAAAATAACAGTTCTAAATGGTCTTGAGGTAATTTATGGGTCAAAATATACTTTAACTAATAGTCTAACCTTCCTGAGAAAATCTTAATTGAATTTATTTTTGTAATATATTCTAGGTCAAAAGTTTTTCGGGGATGATTTAAAATTTTAATATCGTCAATTCTTAATTAATGATATAAAATACTTAAAATATTTGTCTAATATTTCATTATAACGATTTAAATCATTTTTCTTTATAGGTTCTTTCAGATATTTGCCAAATGGGTCTCTGCTGTTTAAATAATCAATACTTTAAATAATCAGTTTATCAATTTAATGATATTTATCTAATATTTCACTACCACGTTTTAAATAATTTTCCTTTATAGGTTCTCACAGATATTTGCCAAATGGGTCTCTGCTTTTTACATAATCGGATAATTTATCCTGCATTGAAATCAGGATGCTGTTTTATCATAAAAAACACTGGTTCACCAACACACTCTCTTAAAGTCTAGGCTGCGATCTTAACATTCATTTTCATGTTATGGTAATGTATATGTCTACCTGAGAGACTATTTGCAAACATTAGGCCTTCTTCATTCTGTAATTTATTAAGACGCTCAATATATTTAAATTTTACAAGACAGTCTTCACTTTTCAAGGTACCTTTATCAGCTATTTATGCATCGATAGCTACCGCGATCTGTTTACTGTACAGTGGTGGGGGCCGGACTGTGTTTCGGTCTGAATTATCATTACAGAGTGCCATCCATTGAATTTATATCGTTGCTCCTGTGCAGCAAGTTTGACAAAATGTCTCTCAGGGGACATATCTGGGTCACAAAGGGAATATCCGGCGGAAGAAACGTATGAGCCAGGTTCATAGAAACCTCTGAAGTTGTGCCAAGTCTCATAAAACTGGATGAGTGGAATTAATGAAACAAGATATCGGTGGCTACGTCATTTCTGCTTTGCTCTGACTACTCTCTTTATATCACCACTTTCGGTCGTTTTCCATATTTCCTTCTTGTGTGATTTTAAATAAAACTAAAACTGAACAATCGAACCCCCACGAATTTTTAAATTTTGATGAAAATAGTTGGAATAGTTTTGATGGCGTCCATGGTACACAATATATTTTCACCAATAATGTAGTAGCTGTCATTTTCCTCGTGGATGGCAATTATAATGTTTTATTTGGAGATAACAGTTTCTTTTGGCAAGTAAATTTGTATACTTAAATCCAGAAAATTGTAACTATGTTTTTTATTTATTTTCAGGTACCTTTAAATTTATTGTTATTATTTTTTAATTGCAATAAGCAGTGGGTAAATATTGTACAAAACTGTTTCATGCATTCATATACAAAAAGAAATACACATCTATCTCAAAGATTAGGCGGGAACGGCTATAATACCAAAATAAAAAAAAATAATAATTCTCTTAAATATTAGCTTATAAAGGCTCAAACAAAACGTGTTATTTCGTCTTTAGGAGTTATTGATAGTAAAAAAATGAGCAATAGGCGTCGTACTATAGATATGGCTATTTCACAACTAGTGCAACCGATTTCGAAAAAATTTTGATGAAATAAATATGGAAACTTATACAAACCCATGTGTTATACCGATAGTAAAAGTTTTGGTAAAACGAAATTTACCTTGATGATGCAGTGGTCAGGTTATATTTAGGTATCTTATAAATTAAACCGCATTAAAAATAAAATTCTTAAAACTTTTACATTGGTTTTGGGTTTCTTTAAATTTGATTATACATAATTAAATTTGTTTTGACCGATTTTGAAATATTCTACCTTCCAAGTAGGCTTCCATGGTTTAAATTTTTATATTTACCTATATATTCAGAATTGTTTTTAAAAAAATTGCCACCAATAGGTTTTGTGCAAAACTTGATCAAGATTGTTACAGCTGATTATCAGAAATATGTGTTTTTTTTTTTTTTTTTTTTTTTTTTTTTTTTTTTTTTTTTTTTTTTTTTTTTTTTTTACTATGGTTTTATTTCAGGTCATTTCATTTCATTAACAGAAAATCGAAATGAATTCCTTGATATAAGTAAAACATTTACATTAAAAAAGTTTCGCAACAGCTCGTGAGGTTTTCAGCTGAGTCAACTCCTCAATAACTGTAGGCTCATTGTTACAGTTCAAATTAGGTCAGTGTTAGTAAGAAACCATTTTATTGAATTCAGGATATTTCAAAATGGATATTTTCACATAAAACTTACGGATTGATATTTTACCGATTAAATAGGTTTTCCTGTACTACTTTATTATTCACCTTGACATTAATTGTGTATACGATCCAGGCAGCATTGTTAACAACAAGATCTTAACTTCCACATGGATGAGTTTCTTGTCCTTAATGTACAGCAGTCGTTCTACGTAAGAAGTTTTATTCTTCACATATTGTGGATTGACGTAAACTATTTGTAAATTGTCAATATTTGTGTTGGAGTTTCCTTTTTAACTTCTTGTTATTTACGTTAATTGCTATTTTTGTAACAATTAATGAGTGAATTGTGGAATATATGTTCGTAGAAATATTAGCAATTTTTATTCCCATGCACACAGGTAGTGTAAAGAAATATTTATAATGGATCAATAGAACCGATTAGGAGTGTTACATTGAAATATATGGTTTGAGTTACGGCTAAGAATATTAAAAATAATTGTTTCTTCGAATAATGTCCTTCTGTCTTTCTAGCACTACAACGTACCTTATTAGTGGATCAATTTAGAAGAAATCTAGAATGTGGCTATATAAGGACTAAATGTAAAATCAAAACAATAAACTTTAATTTTATTGAAATATCTTCTATCTTTATACATTTTTTCTCAAATTAAAGACCGAAACCAGATTTGATATTTTCTATCTGACGAAAAATTACAATTATGGAGTTCGTCGAAAAGTGAAAATAAGCATTGAAATCATAATGCTCGGATTGTGTGAAATAAGAAAAAAAATTAACCAATTTTCTTATGTGAAAGTCTCCTTTAAATAGGTCATTACTGAACGTTAATTCAAAGATTATTCATTGGGTAATTTTGTATGGAAGATTACACATGGCGGAGTGGGGGGGGGGGGGTAGTTGAGTGATAATCGAGTTCATAGAAACCAGTTCGCAACCTTTTATTCCCTTATTACGTAAATAGAATCTATTAAATCTATTACGATCAGATTAGGAAGTAACTTTATTTAAATAAATTTGTAAAAATTGCAACGAATTGTGGTATATCGAGCGAATGGAATATAATGTAATGTATAGACAGAGTATCATGGGATCATTTCATGTATATCGTATGGGAATCACTTATATTATTTATTTTCTATGCAATGATTGAAATACCAGTTATATATTTCCACATTAGAGTTTATAGTAAAATATACTAAGTATATATTTCTTTCAGTCAATCACAGAATTTATGTAAAATATAGCATAATTCTGGCATTCGTAAGAAGAATTCTGTACAAACCGTAGCTCCCCCACTAAGTATAACTATGAATGGTTAACACCTTAGCGTTTATATCCTTTGGGTGTATTATTTACTAATTAATAAAAGTGTTGTAATGCAATGGAAGTATTTTCTTTTGTTATAGGGGTATTGAGTTATCAAGACATGTGTGCTTGTGTTAATATTTAATGAATATTCAAAGTGATACAAGAATGTGTAGCTAAATTTTAGTTAATGATTAACGTAAAAGTGTTCTATTCTGTCTATGTTCTTTTAAAAAAAAAGGATGAGGATGAACAACACATACAACATAAATAACATATATAATTTTTAACTTTTCTTAGTTGTCTTTCTGAAGCTGACACATGACCGATTGTTATGATTATAAAAAAAAATGGTAAAAAATTATGCCGCATATTAATTAAAGATCTCTGTTTTTATAGCGTTTTATTAACGTCATAAGTGATATTCTTAGCTCAATATTAATAACTGTGTGGTAATATAATAATCCTAACTTTTTCAAACAATATCCCCTACAAACCATGACTATCGACGTAACCCATGATGCTGGGTAAACACTATAACGTTTTGAGCCTTCGTGTGTTCAATGTACGATGTATCGATATATAACGCACATTCTTATGGAGATATATTATTGTATGTCAGAGTTATAAATTGTTTTACAAAACGAATATGTGGTTAAATATTGTATAGATAATCTACTACAGAGAATTATTTTAGATGTAAGAATAAATCAAATTTTTTAAACATAGCCTATGTTGAAAACGTTTTATTTTTCATCTGTCGTTCTTTCTAAATATAGATCTCACATTAATAATGTTTATAATATCGAGTCTGATTTTAGTGTGATATTTTTTTTCACTACATTTTACCAATGGTATAAAAAAACAAGACCGTTTGCTTTCAAATGTACGAGAAGTTTCGATTTTTCCTTACAAAATAACGAATTTCCAACATTAAGATAACTTAGTAAAATATTTAAACAAATTAAAATTATTCTATGAAACTTTAATAAAATGTAAATATTTTAATACGTATAAATATACATTTTATAGGATGGCATGTGTTATTTATAAATAAATTGTTTCCATTAATAAGATCCCGTTGTGACATCATTTTAATTCTACATTTCCTAACCAGAATTCGCTATTAATTGTAACTCTCTACTTCACTGACTATGTTGGGTCAACATCTTAATTATTTTAGCTTGTTGTGATCCATTTTCTAATTAATAAATATATCACAATTTAATATTGAAAGGGTGTATTTTACTTTATAGTGTGGATTAAGAGTATGGATTTATTGTCATTAGTTTGTATATATATGCCTTAATCGTTTATACATTTATATGGCGCCAAACGCATAACTTGCTGTACCGGACTTCCTTTTGTTCAACTTGCGATTATTTTACAACAAACCACATTTTTCCTTATTAATTAAGTTGTAAGAGTGCAACATATTATTTTCATTATCTCTATGAAATATACTTACTCTAATTACATTTTTACATAAAGGATACAGTAGGGCGTACGTGTGAAGAATGGTAAACCAGGATGTATCTTCCATAAACTTTCAGCCGTGAAGATTTATGTAAGAAAATTATATATAAAACACAGCTGTGCATGTATCTAGCAAATAACAACTGGATTTCACTGCTCAGATAAAATGTTTTCTAATACAGAATTTAAATAGTGGTAAACATTTTACCTTGCAATAACTGGACAATGATGTAACTAAATGTTACGAGATTTTATTTGTAGCATACACAACGTAGATCATATGATTATAATATAACCGAGAACATGAATTGTCTACGGATCCTATACTATACAGTATACTTAATGATTTTCGTTTGTTTTCTTGATGTTTAAATGCAAAAACATTGCTTTCTGTTATTATTACCTTATTATAAAGGACAAAAAGAGTACAAAATTTAAAAAAAAACTCTTCTTTCAAATATTCTAATAGCGCCAGCGTTGAAGAAACATGAGTTCGTCAAGAAAGTTATCATAGGAAGTATGAACTAGAAGGATTTAACACAAGATTATATGATGGTGTAGATCTATCTTGGTGTCCTTGGAATTTCTAATCTCGTACTCACTAAACAGAGCCACTGTGTGTAAATATATTTGTTATTAAACGTTCTAAGTATATCAGAAGTTAATCCAATTGTTTTACAAACTATGAAACCAGTTCGGTAAAGTGGAAAGTGGCGGTCATTATTAAAATTTTTTAAAAAAAAATCTATTTTAGGATATTTTTTTCCCTAATGAAGTCTAAATATTCTATAATACCTCATTTTGATGTGATATTAAATCCGCACCCAATGATGCCCAACCGTGTCTTCTGCGTTACAAAATAAGATAATTTTGAGTAAATTGAAATTGTAAAAAACGAAATCAGAAAAATCAGCAACAATTGCAACGTTTTTAGTGATTTTTGAGATATTTGGGAATAAGCATTGTTTTATAATAATACTCCAAGAAATCTTTCTAGTGTTGACTTAGGGGTTGTTTCGGTAGTTGTAATTTATTTTCATGACTGGGGAGTCGAAACTCGGGTCTGACAAGGACGTCCCACATTATGTTGTATCCATTCGTGTATTGTTAAAATTATAACGACCTTCGCATAGAGCAATAAATTGTGTAGTGTTTGTGTTTTACATATGTTCATGTGTCTTAATATATTACTATGTTGATGTGCCTTTGTCTGAATTTACAGTTTGTATGACTAAAAAAAAAAAGGATATGAATTTCTTGTTAAAGGATTATTATATACAGATTAATTCGAAATTAAGGATTTATATTTTGTAAATTAGAGGGTGTTTGGTGTTTCCAGTAGTGGGTGTAAAGGAAAGGGTAGCGTTTCCCACGATCGTGAAAACAGAATTACATAGCCGCGCGGCAATGTTGAGTGTAACTTAGAAAGATATATATGGGTTTTAAATTGTTAAAGCGAAACTTGAGATTTACAATTTTATTGCCAATAATAACCGATGAAATAAAATATATAAAGTTATAAGCAGATAAGTGTACGGATTGAAATTTTTTTACATAACCTTTAAAAAATATATTAAATAAAAAATAAATAGAAATATAAGCAAAGTTATCATAAGAAATAAAAACTATATTGGAATCAGAAAAGCCCAAATTTTCTAATGCTATAGATAAATAGTACATGATAGAAAAGGTAAAATCGTGTCTTAACTCCGGGATTAGTTATTTGAGTGCGCCGCCAGTTTATCCATTCATAATTTCCCATCCATCAACTAACACAATGACGTATTCACGCTTTAAAAGATTGTAGTTATGACATAGGTACAGAACTCACGAATTTGTTTACTAAATATTATGACCCGAATCCTCTACTTTTTTATTTTTTTATTGTCATTTAATCAAGAAACACTCAACTTACAACACATCCGACGTTTTGTATATTTGGACGTGACAGACGTATGGCTTGGACAGGATTATAGCTGATTACCTTACTCAACACTTCTGCGTTTAGGTGTCTGTTGAGCCATATCCCAAACTCATAACATACTAGATATTAACACGTATGGCTTGGCCAGGATAATAGCTGCTACCTTACTCAACACTTCTGCGTTTAGGTGTCTGTTGAGACATATCCCAAACTCATAACATACTAGATATTAACACGTACGGCTTGGCCAGGATAATAGCTGCTTACCTTACTCAACACTTCTGCGTTTAGGTGTCTGTTGAGACATATCCCAAACTCATAACATACTAGATATTAACACGTACGGCTTGGCCAGGATAATAGCTGCTACCTTACTCAACACTTCTGCGTTTAGGTGTCTGTTGAGACATATCCCAAACTCATAACATACTAGATATTAACACGTACGGCTTGGCCAGGATAATAGCTGCTTACCTTACTCAACACTTCTACGTTTAGGTGTCTGTTGAGACATATCCCAAACCCATAACATATTAGATATTAACACGTATGGCTTGGCCAGGATAATAGCTGCTTACCTTACTCGACCACTTCTGCGTTTAGGTGTCTGTTGAGACATATCCCAATCTCATAACATACTAGATATTAACACGTATGGCTTGGCCAGGATAATAGCTGCTTACCTTACTCAACACTTCTACGTTTAGGTGTCTGTTGAGACATATCCCAAACTCATAACATACTAGATATTAACACGTACGGCTTGGCCAGGATAATAGCTGCTTACCTTACTCAACACTTCTACGTTTAGGTGTCTGTTGAGACATATCCCAAGCCCATAACATATTAGATATTAACACGTATGGCTTGGCCAGGATAATAGCTGCTTACCTTACTCGACCACTTCTGCGTTTAGGTGTCTGTTGAGACATATCCCAATCTCATAACATACTAGATATTAACACGTATGGCTTGGCCAGGATAATAGCTGCTTACCTTACTCAACACTTCTACGTTTAGGTGTCTGTTGAGACATATCCCAAGCTCATAACATACTAGATATTAACACGTATGGCTTGGCCAGGATAATAGCTGCTTACCTTACTCAACACTTCTACGTTTAGGTGTCTGTTGAGACATATCCCAAGCTCATAACATATTAGATATTAACACGTATGGCTTGGCCAGGATAATAGCTGCTTACCTTACTCACCACTTCTTCGTTTAGGTGTCTGTTGAGACATATCCCAAGCTCATAACATATTAGATATTAACACGTATGGCTTGGCCAGGATAATAGCTGCTACCTTACTCAACCACTTCTGCGTTTAGGTGTCTGTTGAGACATATCCCAAGCTCATAACATATTAGATATTAACACGTATGGCTTGGCCAGGATAATAGCTGCTTACCTTACTCACCACTTCTACGTTTAGGTGTCTGTTGAGACATATCCCAAGCTCATAACATACTAGATATTAACACGTAAACAGCATCCTCAGTCAAACTACGTTCTGCGACTTGGTGAAAGATTCGGAGTGGGTATACTTGCGTTAGTCAGGATATGCCTAAGGAATAATATATTATTAACTCACTACATACTATCCAGTTGTATAACTTATATTATAATATAGTTTAAAAAAGGTTTTAGTTTTTTTCCGCTTTGTAGTTTGGAATAAACGTTTCTAATACAACGAGCGGATAAAACTCCCCTCCCCCATAATTAATTGTACCACAATTTTAATCATATTTTTTTAAAACAGCTGCACCGTGTTATATTTTAAATATATGCAAATTTTTGTCACCTATTTAAAATCCGGTTCATATATCTTATACAGTATCATGGTCGTGTGACTTACAATTAATTAATCTTTGTCTTTCTACGTTGATTTCAGTAGATCATTAGATACTCACGAAACTATCTAATATCGCCACGTTGGGATTTAAACTATCTGAGACTCGTGGTATTTCATACGACTTCAATGTTGTTATCAAGGTTAAACTTGTTTTTCACGTCTATTTCTATTTACTTTCATGTTGACAACATTATAACACATCATATTAAGCTTTAATTGTTGATTTTTTTTTCAAAACGATTTGAGAAGCTAATATAATGAAAATCAAGTTCCACCATTGAGACTCTGGCTGTAATTATATAATGAAATATCCTATCTGTTTCAATAATAGTTCGAGATAGGATACATATATAGAAAGCACGATTGTAACACGGAAATCCTGTTTCAAAATAATCATTATGATAATCTGTATTACTGCTAGTAATTACATAATTGATTTCAATACATTCTTTTGCCATTACTAGCATTTTCTTAACTTCTACTGACGCGTTTCGGATGAAATACATTTTCAAAAGCTGTTTATGTACATGGAGTAGACTAAGAATGGAGTTATTCCGAAACTTGTCATAAGAAGTTACGAAGAAGCTTGAAATGGCAAAAGACCACCTGAATTAAAATAACTGAATTCGTTTAAACATGTGATACCGAACATGTCACCCATTACAAAAAAGTGTACAATCCAAGATGGCCACACTTTATTTTTCCCAAATTTATATGGGAGAAATTGTGGGGAAATAGAAGGGGGGGAGTAATAGCCAACCTTTATAGATCAGCACGATGAATAAATTCGTTTCTAAAGAGGACTTCTCTGTCCGTTTTTAAAAGCTTTTGTCAACGTTGTATAATTAGTGTTGTGTTAGATGGCCAATATAAAGTTAATTGTTTACATTTATTGTTATACTTATATATATTGTTTGTTTGTTCTCCGTTGTTGAGTCACACATCGTATGTAATGTAGCCTTGATTATTTCGTTATATCAAGTGTTCGCTATTTAAAGTAGAGATAACAGTTTGAAGTATCATAACAGTGATTTGTTACTATAACCTTGACAAGACAAGTAAATTTGTTAGTTGAATTCAAGTTGGACAAATGATTGCACTAACATATCTGGAAGGGATCAACAGAGTAAATATGGTTTAATTTCGAAGTTAAATCTAACATTCAACAAACTTGTAATTCCTAATCAAAGTTGCATCACTCTTGGAGAAGTAACAAATTTAATATGCAGTCAGATATATTGCATTTAGTTCAAGTATTATTCAAGAGAATTTAACCTCCGAGTGATTTGAGATAGTTTTGAAAGTTGTCTATCTTATAGGAGCCAAACGGTTGGCGAGCAACGTGTCATATGCCGGTGAGATTCAGTGAGGCCTTTTGATCTCCTACACAACGACAAGTGTTCTTACTAAACAATAGTATATAAAAGTTCTATTGTTCCTCAAATGAAACTTACATAAAATGTATGCTATATCCTCTGAAACAATAATTAGTTTTTTTATAATGATATTAATATCGTATATGGAATAATCACTGGTGGTGAATATTTTCAATTTTATTTCTGTAAACATTGTGTAATATTATTTATAAATAGGACATTTTTATGCGTTAGTGGGTTGGGGTCCTAAAGAAGCATTTATGATTAATAAGTCAATATCACTTGACAGTACATTTGATATCCTTTAGGTATATTTACTAGTTATAATTACCATATATATAACGAAACAAAACTCCCACTTTTGGATCTCCTTTCTCGGAGATGGAACTAATCAATCTCTTTCAGTTCTGTCTTTCAGTTTTCCTCGGAGGATTGAGTATGTAAATTTATAACTAAGATACTGAACAAATCATATAACCATGATAACAACAATAACATTCTAAAACATTTTAATTTCCGCGTATTCAAAGTTTTTTTGTAAATTCTTGATTCTGTTCTATTTTAAAAATATTGGTTATTTATAAAAAGCATCATATATTTATATTTAATGCACACAAAATTTAAGAATATATTTTTTAATTTCTCCCACAAATTAAGTTTCCTTTCACAGTAGGTTGGCTACTTAATTCTCTTATATATAATAGTTCTATATTAAGAGAATTAAGTAGTCAACCTACTGTGAAAGGAAACTAAATATATCCAGTCTTGATATAAGGATATTATGAAATGGATAATTTCATACAAAACTCAAGGATGTCTTTTTACGCGTAAGAAAAATGAATACATATTCTACTTGACAGTAATTGTGTTTATACAATCATACTGATGAAAACAAGGTCTTAACTTCCGCCCGGATGAGTTTCTTTTTCTTAATGTGCAGCAGTCGTCTTAAGTATGAAGTTTTATCTTTCATACTAATGTGAATGTGGATTGACCTAAATATTCTGTATCTTGTCAATATTTGTTTAGGAGTTTTCTTTTTATTTTTAACTTCTTGTTTGCTTACGTTAATAATTATTTTCATTGATGAGTGAATGAACGACTTGTGGAATTGTGTTGTCGGTAGAATAACTTTTGCAATTTTAATTTCCACATTCATGAAGTGTGAGAAAATATTTGTAATGAATCAGTAAAACAGATGTTGAGTTTTCCCTGGATATATCTGTTTTGATTTAATTATGAGGATATAAAAAATAGTAGATGAGGAGTGGTCTGTTGCTGTAAGAGCACCGCGCCGAACCCAAATTATTGGACCAATTTAAATGAAATCTGGATTGTGGGTATGTAAGAACCAAATATAAGATCAAAACACAAAACTTTAATTGCATTAAAATCTATTCAAAGTTTATCAAATTTTTCCTAAAAATAAAGACCGAAACAAAATTTGTTAATCTTCATTTCACAAGAATTCACGTATCATGTAATTCAAAATGATGTATTGTATAGTTTCCTGGATACAGTGTAATCAGATCATATTTTGTATGGGTATTATATATGGAGTTTGGTTTGAATTTATATTCAATGCAATCATTGAAATACTAGATACATATTTCCCTTTTAGTGGTTATAAATTAAATTTGTACGTAGGAGATTCACTTCGTCCAATAAATGACATAATTTATGTAAAACATTTAAAAGTATTTCAAATTAATCCTAAATATAATGAAATAATAATATTATAACACTTATGTCATTATTATGGTTTTAATATATCTTTGAGTGTCACTTATAAATAAATAAAAATTCTAGGCGCAACGTAATTAATTCTTGCCTTTTCAACCAGGATTTCGTACAAATCCTACCTCACAACTGACCTCACGATGAACTGTTAACACCTTAACATTCAAATCCTTTACGTGCATTACTTACTAATTAATATTTTTTTAAATTTACTTTCTAAGGGAGATTATATTATTTTATGGTAGGGGTATTGTTTTATCAAGATAAGTGTACATAATAAGTTATAAATAATTGTGATACAAAAATGTGTACCGTAATTTCAAGTAATGATTCAATGTGAAACAATTAAAAAATGATTCTATAGACATACCTACGGAAACACTTTTCATTCTGTCTGTTAATTTAAAAATAAAATAAAAAACGAACGAGTATTCATTGAACATTCTTTAAAAAAAAAATAATAATGATATATATGTACGGGGCGATTGAAACTTCCTCCCAACATTATTGTGGTACATACTATATGAAGCAGAAACTCACCTTTAAAATTGACTATCTCAATTTCATTAGAAGCTTTTTATTATTTACTGTTTTTTTAAATTATAGTTACTTATCGATGAAAATCCATTTGATCAAAAATCCTGCCACCGGTTACTTTCTTTGTATCATTTTCTGAAAGCATGTAAACCTTTTATTATATCACAACCATTTTTATTTTGAAAAGTAATAATGTTAATATATTAATAATTAGAAACAAATAAATGAAATACTTTTGTAAACACAATTGTCGGATTGTTGTTACGTATAACAATTTTCACATTATATAAAAAAAACTTGCCCTGGTAATGCGCTTTCACTTGATGAGACACTTGAAATACGTTATTTGTTATCAAGTGTTTCAACACATGATAAGTAACTAAATATACCACTGTACTTATGATAAGCAAAATAGTTGAGATAATTTATAATTCGTGACGATATGATACCTTTAATTATTTACTAAATAATACCAAGAAAATTGTAATATATTGATATACACAACGTTCGTATTATTCTTATCATTCACATCAACTATTTATCTTATCAGTTGTTATAAAATCCAGCTTACCTGGATAAGTTTCATATCAAAACGAAACATGTAGATCACAAAAACCTATCTAAAGTATGCAGGAATAATACTCTAGTAAAAGTTTATTAACCTATTTAATCAAGTAAATGCTACCATTGAGCTCTCAACGGAGTATCCAGAGATGCACTTGGTTTACGAATCTTTAAAAGACAACCCTCTTACTCATCATAGGAATATCAAGATCAATACCCTGATCAACGAATCCGTTATCCGCGAGTGTTTCCAAGATAGACTAACGTCTAGTGGAGAGTGTCACGATACAAGGACAGCCTAAAGAGGTTAGGTCGAGCTATATATACATGATACAAGGTATAGAGGAATACCTTCTTGATATTGTTTGGAACTATCAAGTAATCAGTAGTAGACAAGTTGGACACTTTATAAGGAAAACTAATTTATTCAGTACTATTTCAGCAGGCCCTGTATAAGCATTGGAAGCGATGCATTTTAAATGTTAAATTTTACCACTTTTGTTTTTCAATAGCGATATTGAATAATACATCTTTCTGAAGAAATCCTGTGGACCGATGAGTTATTATTTACCAGAGAGGGGTTTTTTTCAGAACCACAACATGCAACAGAACCACAACACTTAGTCCAACAGAACACGAGAGGTTTGAGGAAAAATTCCTTGTAAAGATGTTTTTGTGTTAATGTTTGAGATGTTGTTGTAGGGTATAAACTAATACGTTCACACAATTTTGAAGAAATGTTAAACGGAGAAAACTATTTACATCTTCTACAACACAACTTGCCTCTTCTTCTAGATGATCTTGGCTCCATTCAAAGAGTCAGTATCATATTCCAGCATGGTGTATGTCCCGCTGCTGAACTTTAGTAATGAGGTACGTCAATGCCTGATCAAACGTGGATAAAGCGTAGAGGGACCATGACATGACATGACCTGCCCTGTCTCCTGGCCTATCCATTATGGCATTTTTTGTGTGGGGATTGTTAAACAGGAAGTTTACTCCACAGATTTAAATTCAGAAGAGGAAATCATAAAGAGAATTAAATCTGTTGCGTTAATATAAGGAAGAAATCCACATTCAAAGTGGCAGTTGAAGCGATGGAGAGAAGTGAAGTGAACAACAGGGTGTTCATGGAAAGGAGACAGGCAATTTGATAATAAAATTAGTGTTTTAAATCTTTTTTCTCTCTGTAGCAATAACATTTGTACTACACTAAAATAAAAAGCTGCAATACATGGAAAATTCTACATTTCTATTTCCGCGTGACTTCTCTTCAAAAATACTTTTAACAACTTTTAAACCAATTTTATCTTACAATTTAAAAGAATAAATTAAAGTGTCTTATATAAAATGGAAACCTTTTACAAGGAAAGTTTTAGATATAATTTGTATGCCTGACAGCAATCCAAAAATAGTGTTATGAATATTTTAAGTGTTTTTCACAAACATATCTCTTTGTTTTAAATTAATAAGTACAGTAAGATTATTAATTTTCAAAACGAAACTTTTTTTTCATTTAATAAAAATTGTATACATTTTGAGAAAATAATATTAAAAAAAGTCACTATTTGAGACAGGACAGTTGAGAAAATCGATTTTTCATCGATATGTAACGTTAATTTGAAATAGAGTGAAAAATAAATAAATCCAAATAAAATTGAGAGAGAGATCATTTTTTACGGTTAGGTTTCTGCTGCATATAAGTGGGTACGTTTCCCTCAGAAATATTTCGGCATGAAGTGCCGATCATCCTGTGTATATAATTACGTTATTAATTAATTACTTAAAAAAAATACTCTCTATCAATACTTGTTAATTTTTTATTTTTAAATGAACATAGACAGAATATAAAGCGTTTAAAACGTGGGAAGCTAGGATATGTACGGAATCCTGGTTAGAAAAGATAGATTTATACTATCGATAATGTTTTGAATATATCAGGGTTTGTTTTTACTAAAACACCTATTTTGTTTGTTTCAAATGAATAAATACATTAAAACTTCAAACTGAAATGGCTGTCCTTTAATCATAATTATTTCAGAAAATAATACTAAAAGTAACAATTAGTACCGAAAAGTTGAGAAAATTGAACTTTTCTTCACTAAGTCTCTGTATTTAATTAAGAGTAAAATATTTAAATTTTCAATACAAATTAAGAGAAGAATTTTTTTCAAGACTGAGTTTCTACGCCGTGTAGTATGTATATTTATCCAACAATTATTTGAAACTAAGTGTCAATCATCATGTATGCTACATAATTATTATAGTTTATTAGGGTTCTATACGTCATTTTATAGTTCATAGTGAGTGATATAACAGTTTTAGTTTTATTAATCATGATTCACTACAAATAGTAAATTACAACACACTTACGATGATGGGTCAAAACACGAACGTTTTGAACCTTCGCATTTGCCTTTTACTAATTAATCAATCTTGTGTAATACATAGTTTTAGGGAGATATTTTCTTGTACGCTGGGTTGTGGATTTTTGTATAAAACTACTAAGTGATTCAAAATTTTATAGTTAAAACTCCAGAGAATATTTGTACATGCCAAAATAAATAAAATTGCGTTTATAAACATATGTTCGCACGCGTTTTATTTTTGGACTGTATTTAGTTATAAATTTACACTTTAAATGTATAAATGGTACGGTCTAGACTAGATTTGGTGTAATATCATATTTTGTTCCCTAGATTTTATCAATCTATAAAAAACCAAGACTTTTTCTATCCAATGCACAAAAAGTTTATATTCTTCTTCCACAAAAACTAACGCAATTCAAACTATCACAGACTTATGTAAAACGTTTAAACAAATATAATACTAATAAAACATTAATTAATAGTAATATTGTAATAATTACAGATAAACATTTTATAGAATCACGTGAGTTATTTACAAATTAAATAAATCCTTGTCTTTATTTCCCGTTGTGATATTATTATAAACATCTACCTTTCGTAACCAGAATTCGTTACACATTCTATAGTTCCCAATACGTCGGCTCATCAACTTAATATTTTTAAACTTTCGTGTAGTGTTTCCTATTTAATAAGTATTTTGCAATGGATTTTTGAAGGAATGTATTTCATTTTTACTATGGATAGGAATGTGGATTTATTGTTATAAATGTACATATGCTGCTTTAATCGTTCATACAGGAATAATACGTTTAACGTCAAACATTCCGACATGGAATATTTTCTGTACAACTCGCAACTATTTAAAAAAAAAATTATTATTTCCATATTATATGTGTAAGTTGTAAGAATGGAACGAATTATATAAATTATTCCTATGAAATAAACTTACCTCAAAGTACGTTTCATTAAAAGATTGTAATACTATCTAGAACATTCATATTAACTTAAAACTCTATAAAACCACTTTTTGTAACATAAAAGTGTACAGCCCCCTACTCCTGGTGAAGAATTTTAAACCAAGATGAATCTGCCATAAGCTTCTTCGCGTGAAGATTTATGTAAGAAGATTATATAAAATATATGTTGCACAGCAGCGTATGTGCCAAATAAACAACTGGATTTCTCTGCTTCGATAAAAGAATTTTTTGTTTGTAATACGGAATTTTTATAGAGGTAAATATTTTACCTTGTTAAAAATGGACAATAGAATAACAAAATGTTACGGGAATTTAATTCTACAGTAAATAGTCGAGCTGATATGATCATCCTAAACCTGACATAATGAATTGTTTTCGTATCCCATACCTGAAACATACAATTTTTTTTTTTTTTTTTTAACTCGAACAACAGAACTCACCAAAAATAAATTTATTAAATCAAACGCGTTTCAACGACAAAGTCGCCATCCCCAATGATACATGAGCTACAAGAACAAAACTATAACCTACAAGTTAGTATATGTTGCACATGATGTATTATTGAGGATGGCGACTTTGTTGTTAAAACGTGTTTGATTAAATAAACGTAATTTTTGTGAGATCTTGTGTTCCAGGTTTTTAAAGTTTTTAGCTAGTATTAATTCACAAGTCAAGCTCATTATTTATTTATAAAAATATTCCTTTATTTTATTGCTGTTTAAAACTAAAACATTGCAGTCTATCGAAAAAGAGCGTAAAATAAAAATAAAAAAACTCTCCTTCAAATATTCTCATAGCGCCAGCGTTGAAATATAACAAGGGTTTTATAATAAATAAAGTAACATATAATTTAATTCAATATTAGTATAGTAAACTCCCCCCTCCCGCAATACTTTTCCCATAATTTTCATCCTATTTATTTTAAACCAGCTGTATCTTATTACATTTTAGAAATATGCAATTTCTTGCCACCCATTTAAAATCATGGCCATATATCTCATTCAGTAACATGTTTGTGTGACACATAATTAATCTTTGTTTTTCAACGCTGATTTCAATATAAATTCTGTTTTTAATATCTGTCCTCTATCTCCAGATATTCAAGAGAACTATCTAATACAGTCGCGTGGGATTTAAAACATTTGTGATTAATGGTATTGCATTTGACTTCAAGGTTGAATTTGTTGTTTATTATCTATTTATATTTACTTACGTTACTCATTTTGATAAAATTAGAAGACATTATAGTAAGACTTAAGTGTTGATAATATAAAAATAGTTAAAAGCTGTTATAATAAAATCACTTTCCACCTTTGAGATAAACATTTACGTCCTAAGTGTTATGAAAGTTTAAGTGGTTTCAATTAGATTAATATGACTTTGGTGGTAATTATTAAGTTAAATTGCATATAGCTTGAAATATGATACAGATATAAAAACCACGATTGTATCAATGAAAGCCTGTTTAAAATAATCATTAGGGCAATCTGGATTTCTGCTAGTAATTATATTGATTTCAATACATTCATTTGGAATTCCTCGCATATTCTTAACTTCTACTGACGCGTTTCTGATGTAATCTATTTTCAAAAGCTACTTATGTAGATGAAGTACAATAAAGTTTTTCCGAAACACGTCATAAGAAGGTACAACGAAGTTTGAAAGGGCAAAAGACACGACTTATACTAACTGAATGTGTTTAAAAATGTATCTACCGATCATGCTGCCTTCTTCAAAATTAAGGCATGGAATTAGAACTGGCAAAGACACCACTATTTCTTTCTTGTATTCACCAAGATAAGGAATAATGGAGCCTATATATATATATATATATATATATATATATATATATATATATATATATATATATATATATATATATATATAGTTTAAGGTCACTCCAATATAAAAATTATTATTAATGATAGATTACGTACCAGTAAATTATAAAACAAATTCAATTAATCTTTCATTCTCTATACATTGTAAACCTACATTTTTTTCTCAACCAGTGCTTATGTTAATGATGACAACACACAAATCCGTCTTAGAGTAAGGTAGGAGATAAATCTGGTTGTAGTTTATTGTCTATTAGAAGGGCAATAAACTGTTACGATTTATATGGAAATGATGTAACTCTCGTAAAGGCAGTGGATTACTTCCGTTCTGTTTTGATCCGATTAGAGAAATTGAATACGGGATTTTACGAGTTGTATTGTTAAAATAGAAGGAAATTGGTTCCGAATATCTATAAACTGTTGTGGAATCCAAACTATATATTTAAATAATTTAGAATTAAAAAACAGCTGCATTAATAATATATTTGTGGAATTTATTCCAAGAGATAATTTTGGATGTTGTTTAGAAGCAAAACAAAATTATTCTTTATAGTTTTGATTTTTAGATAGGGTGTATGTAGAAAAAAAAAACAACCAAAAATCCGAAGCAATTTTGTAACTTAAATTGTTATTACCGATACTAAATTACTTTCATCTCTAAAGTGAGAAAAATATTTACGGAATATGATAAATTTGTCTAAAGAGCTGTTTAATTAATAAAATTCACCACCCCTTTTAAAACCTAGCTCTAAACATCTGTGTTTTATACCTTATTTTATTGCATGTAAAATATTCTTATCCAAAAGGTTTACAATGACGAAACAAACTAGTCAGTCAGCCAGTGGTAAATTCGTTGCACACAGGGGAGGATTTAATACCGTTTCCGTCTGTAACAATAGTGGAGATAAATCTTGGGTAATATACTCATCTCTATTTCTCTCACGGTGATAGTAAAAGTTTTTCTGGTGCTTACACTATTCTTGATAAGTAATCAGCGACTCCACAGCTCGCTTGACCTGAGATATTCGATTGTCGAAATTTTCGCTATTGGCTAGTTTCAGTTGTTCCCGATATAATAGCTTTTTTCTCTAACAGTGATTTTATTGTTTCAGTCAGAATTCGTATGATGTTTTGTATTGTGATATTGTAAATTAACTGAATATTGAGAATATAGTTCTCAAACAGTTCTCTTTACTAACTCTCACAATGTTGTTTTTTTAAACTACGTAAATTCTTTTTTGCATTTATTCCAAATTTTCAATTTTCTTATTTATAAATTGCTTAAGGGGAAATGTCAATATGCCGTAGACCATCGTGAGCAGTATACTCATGATAACACATTTCTGATTTCAGTGGAGGAATCATGCAGTGCTCAGTGTTGTCGGAACCGGCCGCCGGACCGCAACAAGTTGTCGGCCACCTTAGCGCCATGTAGGTGTCGCCGGTTGTCACGTGGTATGGCGGGAAGGAGAAGCAGTTCTATTGGCTGTCGTTCTCTACTTGCAAGAAGAAGCTCTGTTGGACTTTGGTACATCACCTGTCAGGATCCTGTGAGGGTATGTCTCAAATTGTAAATTGTATTATTTAGTTGTATTACGTAGTTTTAAATGTGTTTATGTGATACTCGACAACTCTTTTTGTAATCATCACTATTATGAATCTGATTACTGCTCTTGAAATTTTTTACTTTAGTAATCAACGTGGTATGAAGTTATACAGGTTACGACCAATGGTGGTAATGTCTCTCTGGAGTATTTTTTGATCCCAAGACAATAACTTCAGTAGAGTATAGTATAAGCCATTTAACCTGACTTCCGTGAAGGACATGCCAAGCGATTGTGAGTCGTCATTCGAGACTTCTAAAGGCGGGGACATGAATTGACAGAAATTGATGAAGTTCGGTTTTGCTTTGCTTTGCGATAAGATCACTCCTCATCACATTCTTATTCTCTCTTGCCATCTTGTATTCAGAATTTACAAAATTCTGTTAAACGGATTATCGAATATTTAATTATCATTTTCCTATTTAATAAAAAATATTTAGTAGAGTTGCTTTTGAAATCAAAGATTTTAATTCTAACAAACGGCTTCTAAGATAAAGCCTAAGAATCACTTCTCACGCTCCTCCTCATGATACTCACTTGGATACGTGGCATGTTTTTATGTGAGTTGATAAAACTAAAAATATTGCGTACAAAGACACCTTAAAATAAAAATCTTCTTAGTTATATATTTTAATCTCATCTTTAATGCTCTACATATTTTAGTATTCAACGTATACAAAAAATCGTAAAATGGAAGTAAGAAATGGTAGTTTACTTAATACACTAAACTATCATGTACTTTAATAACCTACCTAAAAAAGTTAAAAAGAAACATTGATTTTATATCATTAGCTTCACACAAGAAATAAATAATAATCGCGAAGTCACAGCTGGTAGAGCCAATAACAAATTATGAATAAGCACACAAAACTCGATTTCCACAATAGGGAAGCCGTGGTCACACCAAGTTTAAACACAATTAGAAGATTGTATTGCCTCAAACTAATGGTATGTTCTTCTTAAAATGGCTGCAATTTGTCTTTAACTTTATCATGCTACCCTTATATTTCATACAGCAACAAGTACTAAATAGCCGCCATAGCTTGCCAAAACTTGGGAAGATATAATTTATCACAGTACAATTCCTTGCTAGGCTTGTAATTAATGGCAGTCGGGGTTTTCCTGTTACCAACTTTCTAATATAGAAATTGTACGTATTGTAATGCCTCTGGTAGAACTGTCGACACCCGAAAAGATATATTGTTCATCCAATATTATATATATATATATATATATATATATATATATATATATATATATATATATAGTATTTAATTAAAAATTAAAGTTAATTTATCTAAAACAACACACTTTGAAGAAAATTCTTTGATTAATGTTAATTGGTACCGAAGCGAAATAAAATTGTATGAATAATACTTTATTTGATAGGTTTCAGTCAACTTGTTTCTAAGACTATAAATTTATACACATACACTCATGTAATATTTAAATAAATTTGTATATTTCTATTCTACGCTAAAAAATGTCATACTTTTACCTGAATACGGACCAAACTTTTCTATAGATATATTGAAATATTTGGAGATGTCCACACTTTTGTTTATAGAAAACACAGTTTTAGAGTAAAAGTTAAAAATATTTCGTTTTAACGAGAAAAAGCTTATACACAAAATTCTGTTTTTAAACAGTTTGACAATTAATTTTTCATGCGACGAAATAATGGGTAAAATATTCTCTAAAAAATCTCTAAACTTTACTTTAAAGTCAAATTTTACTTTATAATTGATATTTCTTATGAAACAAATTCTTAAAAAATATTTGATGATATCCAATTATTTTGTTAAATTAAATATCCTTACAAATTGTTATATACATATACATATACTTATACATATAAATATATATAATTTTTTTCTATTATCATGTCATCCGTATGGTACGTATATCTATAAACTATATTATATATGTATATACCGTTCTTAACATACATTTTTTTTTAAATATTCCAAATAGTTTCACTAGTACACTACTAGCACCTTCAGGAAATTATATAACTTACATCAGCTCACAGCATCGTTAAAACAATTTGGGATAATCATTATTTGGTTCTCAAAAAAATTTAAAAAATCTGAGATAATTTCAATCTATTCTTATTCAAGAAAGTAAATAAATAAGAGCTATCAAACGATTCTGTTTATTTGAAGAATATCCCGTTATATATTTACACCATCTTATTTATGCTACAATTACATAAGATGAAAGTTGAATACACTCAATCTTCCATTTCATAATATTCCTTCACTGGAGCAATATAACAAATATAAATTCACTTGAAAGAAATTGTTTTGGACCTTGAGTCTGTCACAAAGTGGATTTAGGAGACTTTATTTGCGAAGAAAGATGGCAATCTCATTTAGCAGCGCCCTTGGAAAAGTCTTCTATAAGACAAAAATATATTATGTAAGATTACTTTAATATATATTACACAAGTTTTGACTAAAATAATTATTGCCAACGTAGACTAAATAAACTTATTTATTAAACGGTTCTTATTACAAATTGTTGATTCAAATAATTGATATTCAAACCATGCACAAACTTTCTAATTTTCAATCAAGCATGCTTAGAAGTGCAACAAATGAACTGTACAAAAATATTGTATTACCTAGCTTTATCAGAGAAGCAACTATATAAACAAACTATTCGTCATCATTTCTCTATTTTACTTATATATAGTAGCTGATTACATAATTTTCAAGGAATTTATTTAGTGACAGAGGAATGGGAGAAAATAATTACTATAGCAGTTAAAAGTGCAAAACTTGTCATTTAACTTTTCATAGTTACAAACTACCTTGTTTGAACAAAAAACGTCTTCAAGGTGACATCCTTTACAGTTAATGCACTACTACTACTTTACCTATCTTTGAAATATCCACACAAGGAGAAATGAAAAATGGAAAGACCGGTTAATAGGGGAGGCCATGCAATGTCACGAAACCGTGAAATAAAGGATCTACGACGGGCAACTTTCTGTTACGAATCTTATGAACTATGGTCTCGCTGGAAGTAAATATTCCTTTAATTTCAACCATTCTCAGTTAACCGATCGCAAAATTGTGCATTATTTTTACATAACGCGCTTAATTTTCGACAGAGATCCTCCTTCGTCTTTCCAACAAAAAAGTCCTATAATTCCATAAACGTAATTAAGTAAAACGAATGATCCGAAGTGTTAAAGCCGTCGACATTAACATTTTTGCGTTATAGGGGATTGAATGTGTTTATACGTGTACATAAATTCATAGATGTCCAAACAGTTCATTTCCAATATCACTTGAAATTATTTCAATGGCGGTTAAATAAAACTACGTTACTATTTCCCACATTTTATTTTAAAATATTTTTCTAAAATAGATTTTCTTTAAATAGTGAGTGTGCCACTTTTACGTGAGACGATTTGAATAAGAATATATATTATTTAACCTAGCTCTTAAAAATTGGAGTATAACAGAATTTTATGGAAATAAATGTACCCCATATAATAATCTCTTCCAGCAAAACCACAATATGATTTACACACATTTTTATGTTTTTTTTTTCTTAAGAGGAAATAGGGATATATTTTATGCACCATCAGGATAACACATTGTGTGGAACTCACTGCCTATTCCGCTACACCCTTTACGATCCAAAAAGCTTAGTTTTCCACGCAGAATCTAACAAGGAATCGCTTTCATATACTTCAAGTTGACCTTCGGTCATTTAGCTTTTAAGTTCATTTCATCTTCATATTTCTGTTTGCCATAGTTCTTCTGTCCTTATCAGTGTTGAATTATTAGTTTCTCTGCTGCTCTCTTCTGTTGTAAGGCAATTTCTGTAAATCAAGCCATTATTACCCGTTTCCCCCTCTTTTTTTCAGAACAATGTAAATCGTGTGATCTCTACCAAAAAATCTACAAGACTTCGTTTTTCCACCTATCGGAGGCAAAGGTTCTGAAGCGAATCGTCATCACCGATGTTACAGGAAGCTGGAAGTGCAGCCTTTTCTAAATACGCCCAGAAGAGCTCATCTTATTAGTTGACGTCGCCGTGCCTTCTGTCGTCCCATTCTCCAAGATTTTCGATGACTATAGCTGTATATCCCCTTATTTTTCCCCTAGCCATCGTTTCATCTTGCAGCTTTCGTCCTAGCTTAGCAATTTCTCCACTCAATACTTCTCCCCTCCCAATCATTAACCTACCTTCTTTCATGCACCACGAGCTCAATGAGAATGATATCCGTTTCCGATAACCAGATAGGCGGTAGGGACTCTAAGAGCTCCCATTCTTTATGCCAACTTTCTCAATACTTCTCGTGTATGAGAACGTTTTCTAAATCTCAGCTCTGTAAAGTATGGTTGAGAGAGTCACTGACATCAAAAATCGAAACCATAGAAGTTCTGATTTTTTTTTGGGTTTGTCCGTCAGGTTTTTAATGTGATCGAGAATATAATTTTGTTATCAATTACTAACTCTTGTTTACTTTTACCAAAACGTTTTAACTTAAAGTATTAAACTGTAAACGTTATCCATGATAGTTTATAAATGTTATCGGATGCTAGAGTTACGCTATAATCTCTGTCTTCACCATTCTTAACTGTCGTAAATGAGAGACGTTAACCTAAAAGAATACATATACATTATTCCTTGCACAATATTATGATTTTGAACGTGGCATCGGTTAGAAAAAAAGCTATTGAAATCCAACTTTTGCGAGGAGACAAGATATTTCTATACATTAAAACTTTTCTCTTCACAGCCCAACCACAAGTCGTGTGACGGAAATGTGATTTCTTTTAAAAGTTTTTAGGATTTGGTTTTGATAACTTTGTTTGAGGTTGTTTCTACTCGTATACTTCTACCGTAAAAGTTTTTAACTAGTCTTAAAGTTAATAGTTGGTAATCTCCTTTTTTAAAGGTATTTTTTATTAATTGCTATACAAATAAAAATAATTCAGTTGAACTGTGAAGTACTTTTAAATAATCTACATTTTAAAAGAAATTTAAGGCTGTTCGCCTTTTGGCTTATTTTTACAGTTTCAAATCTTTTTCAAACTTTTAACCAATTGTTTAAAATAGGCTTGTTAAAAATTTAGTGCTATTTTAACAACTCACTAAAAATAGATCAATCAAATTCAATTCCACATAATTATTTGTTATAATTCAATTTTGAAATAAACAAATTTGTTCATAAATAATTTTTGGTAGAAGTTATAAAAAAAAACCGATAATTGAAAAAAAATTGTATTTGTAAATTTTTAAATAATTATAAAAACCCATAGAAACTATAAATACGATGTAATTATGTCTAATTTAATTATTTAGATTTAAATGAAAATTGTTTAAAACGAAACAGGAATAAACTTAGGCCTATAAGTATGAAAATATAACACAAAATAATAAAATTTTAAATAAAGATTATAATAAATTATAATTGATAAAAACTTAACATCATTATAAAACAAGTAATAACATCATTATTGATTAAAAATATGCGTGCCTTAACAATGTACTAAAAAACCCCATCTCTACACGCTAGTACATTCATCATACACTCTTCATTATTAAATCATTTCTCATCACACTCCGAGCAAAATCAGTTCACGCCCGGTTGATCCACATAATAAGACTTATGTATTTTTTGTTAATTGAACATGGTGCTTTGAATGGATTTGACGGAATTCGTGAGGGAGCTTCAAGCGACAAGTATTGTAAAAGATTTTTATACATGACAGATCTATTCTTTGGAATAAAAATTATTGTTGAACTTTTTATTGTACCATCACTTTTTTAATTTTTAATGTATGAATAAAGAGTAAAATAATAATAAATATAATTGAGCTCTTTTATTAGACAAAGATATTGCCCGATTTATCAAATTTATGGAAAATAAGTTGGACAGAACATATTTAGTGATTGTTGTAAATAGGAGTTATAGAGCGAGTAATCTGGTTAAGGTAAATAATTACATCGGAAACCTTCAAGAGATAAAAATATAACAATTTAACTAGAGAAATCACCGTCTGAAGAAAACTAGATACAAAATTGGAAGCTCTAATCATTGTTATAAATAATCAAACAGTTTACATTTTATTGACATAATAAAGAGTGAATAAAATTATCATTACAATTATTTTTATTAAGTATTTTAACAAAAAATAAAAAAAATTGGTAAATTAGTCATGTTTGAAAAATTCAAGGAAAGAAGAGGAAATCAAAATGTGTAAGAAAAATTTTAATAATATATTTTTGAAAGATAAACAACTTGAAAGACGTATCTTAACAGTTTCTAAAATAAATTTCAAGAGAACAGTGTATATTTTAAACAACGTTTTTCCATATTTAATAGTTATTTAACAATTTTAATATTCGTTATCACCGATAAAATGATGGACTCTTTTAGATTTTTTTTAAGGAATATTCCATCGTTTCGAAGAGTTCTGATCTCAATAAAAATAATTTTGGATTTTACACCGTGCTGAATTTTCTCAGATTTTTGAAACTTTTCCTTTCTTTTTACTCCTTTTCTGACTTTTTTTCAAATAGCTATATCTAGGAAAATAGAGATATTACAAAAAAAATTTTAGTCTTTTGTCATATTATCTAAATAAAGTCTTTTCCTGATCATTTTGTTTTTTCAATCTTTACTATACCAACTATTTGCTTAACAATGATAAATAATTTAACGTAGATTTTGTGTGTGTGTTTTGTCTGGAAGTCATAACGACGCAACACAAAAAATATAAAATACAATAAATATCAACAATAAAATAAAATAAATAATAAAATAACAATATGAAGGAAATTATTGTATAAAATTTTACAATGAACAAAATTATATCTCCATAATTTAATTTAATTTTATGTGTTTTATGAATAACTGTTGAAAGAATAAATAAAATTTGAATTTTTATACAAGCAAATATTGTATAAATTCTGCATTTTGCTTAAATTTAATTTTAAATAAACAATGTTTTAAAATAATTTGTAGATTATTTTAAGTAAACAAATTTGATGCTTTGACATTTTTTAAATATTTTCTTGTGACTGACTTACAAAAAGATAGACAGCAAAGTCAATAAATATAATAGGAGTATTCAAAGGTTCGGCTGACGATTTAAACCTTAGGTATGGTGTTATTTTATACGGTAACCTTTAGGAAAGAAGAGAATAATGATAGCTCTAATGTTCAGAAGGCGATATGCCATTAAAATGGTCGAATTCCAGAAAAATCAAAACCGTATATGTGAGTTTTCTCATCAATTATAGGAGTCTTGTGAAACATCTAAGAATTGGTTAGCATGACCCTCATGACACAAAAGTCTGGTTACCCGATCCGACCAGACTGTCGGATCTGTCGGAGATCTGATTGTCCGTGTCCAGTTGAACATTTCCTCCGTTAGTTTAGACTACAACACAAGTTACACATTATCCGACCAGTATATTAGGTGAGCCCAAACAACTGTTTAATTCTCCCAAGATTAAAAATAAAATTGATACGTAGAAGTGCATCATAAACCCGCTGGAGAATGTCTAGATACCTTATTGGTAATAAGTTATTATTGATTGTGAAAACGGTTGAAGTTGTGTGTTATTTATGCAATCAACTTCCATCACAGTAGGGGGTAGAATGTGATACTAGGGTGAGGGTGTTGTGGGGAATAAGGAGGGACAATAAAGTTCTCTGACCCAAATTCCACAAGAGATGAGAAACATTTGAGTATTCCGTTTCTTACAGTTGGCAATGGAAGAGGAAACCCTAATTCTAATAATCTCTTGTCGTTTATCCTTTAACTCCTTCATCAACTTTTCAAATTACAATTTCTGACTGAAACCACTGTGAATAATGTCTATCCATTATTAAATATAATTCAAATGTCCTAGTTTTAATGACGGTAGGTAATCGTGGATGTTAAATATTAAATAATAGGATTATTTAAATATTTGTCGTTATATAAACTGTAGACAAACTATTTCACAGATCACTTAACAAAATAATTAATTAAAAACAGTAG
This sequence comes from Aphrophora alni, assembly GCA_963513935.1. Taxonomy (NCBI): domain Eukaryota; kingdom Metazoa; phylum Arthropoda; class Insecta; order Hemiptera; family Aphrophoridae; genus Aphrophora; species Aphrophora alni. The sequence goes on from OY740770.1 coordinate 112,805,092, forward strand.
GCACTATCGTCTGTATGGAAACGTGTCTAAATACTACTTTAAAGAGAAGGAAATATCTTTCTTTTTCACTACTGAGTTATCCGCGTGTATTTCTCATGGGAGATAAGTTGAAATAGATGGGTGTACAGTTTAAACTTGTTTACAGAAATTAGAGAAAAGTATTCTATGATGAAATAGGCCCTAAATTTACTAATCTCAGCCTTAGAGTTGTCCTGATACAATCGTATATGATTAAAATAGAATAGTTAATAATCGCGTGCGGTTAAGAATCTTTTTCTTTTTTTGCAATAATTCCTAAAATTAAATTAAATTTTAAATGCGATTTTACAAACTAGTTTAGGTGTTTAATCCTAACTTTCTACCAAATTTTAACAACACTTCCGGCGAAATTTTTCAAATTTACAGCTCGTAATATAGCTGATGGACGAATTTTGTGTTTTTATTATTTTTTAAATGTATGAAAGAAACTAGTGTACCAAATCATAAGTAGGGTAAAACGTAGATAGCTTCATGTGTAATTTAGAAAATACCAAAATTTACCTTTACTGGCTTCGGGGTTTTTTTAAAGGACAGGATCGATTTTTTTTTTTATGGATTGTTTGTTTTCCGGGCTTATTGTATTGTTTTTCAGTGCTTTTCCATTTTTCGGAACTTTTGTTTTTCAATACGGTTTTGGTTTTCATACGATTTATTTTTATTTTTCTGGCTCATTTGGATTTCTGTCGGGTTTTTTTAGCTTCTTTTATTTTTTGTTTATATAATTGATAATTAAAACAAACACTTTTTAGTATAGACCTTATTTTATTCACCTTGAAAATGCTGTAACTAGCGAAACCATGGTCAGTAAATTTTAAATAAAGTTGTGGTTTATACTAATAAGTATTTGTTTTAATTATCAAAATGGAATACGCTACCACCAACCACCGTCTTTATCATAAATAGTTTATAGGATTGTGTTGGTTTTTCAGTGATTTGTTGGTTTTTGCAGCGCTTATTTTACTTTTATCAGAGCTTATTTTGGTTATTTTAAAAGTTTATTTTGAGCGTCAAAAAGTAACTTTATTGTATTTACGAAATGCTATATTAGGCTAAGTAAACAAATTTGTACGTGTCATGAAAATTTTATATTTGATAAGTTTCACATGTTTTACCGATTACTCATGAACCCATATTTTTGAGGTGATGACGATTAACAAAATTTGTTACATCTCTTATAACCTAAGTTTTAACAAAATTTGATCATAATCGATCGTTTGGTAGATTTTGGAAAACTAAAATATTATTTACGTTTTTCTTATCGCAGTTTCACACCTAAATTTTTCTATGATTTCTGGATGTGTGTGAGAAAGTTTGTGTAATATGTCTGCACAGTTTATTTACATTATTTATAATTTATAAGATGGGTGCATAAATTAGAATATAAGGGGGTCTTAGTGAGTAAATGTTAGAGATACTGAGGAAACCTGGCTTAATCTACCCCTTTTTTCATGTAGTCTTGGATTTCATCTATCTTTTTTTCATATTTCCTATAATTTTTCTTTGAAGCATTTCTTGTTTTTTTCCGACGCCTAGGTTATAATAGTATTCTAGGTATTCATTTAATGTTCTTTATTATTATTTTTTTTGCAAGTTCATAATAATCGTTATAAAACAAGGTGGGAAAACAATACTTTATACTATATAAGCCTTGTAAATAGAATCTAGGAAATATTTTTTGTACCGGTTATTCATATTCTTATCATGTACCATGTATCGTAAAATTATTTTATACCGTTCAAGCCATATACACAGCATCTGGACAATATTTCAAAGCAACAGGCGTATTAATATGCGCGTTATATCTTTTAAAACACAGCTTGCCAACTTTAAAAACTGCTTAGTATACAATGGTGCCAAATATATAATATTTACTACCAGTAAATCAATAGTTCTGTAATTGCGATGAAAGTTTTATTGCCACAAAATGTAGTAACGTTTGTAGATAATATACTTTTCCCTTTAAAGTAATTCTGCTTTCGACGCCATCTAATACATATAAATGTCGTCGACGTGAGTAACGATTAAACAAAAAAACAAGTAAACGACAGTATCTGTCTTTTTAGTGGGTGGAAGAAGGTGTGGGGGTAGACGGCGCCTTGAGAAGTATCTGATTGGAGTGGCCGTTGTCTTCAAGCTATAAACTTCAAGGTAGTGCTTTATTAGGTTGTAAAACTTCAAAGTTATAAATGCAGGAGTTAGTGTGTTTGAACTTAAAGGGAGGGAAGTAGAGTACAATTTCAAATAATTGTTTTATTCTCAATTTGATCATCAACATTTACAAATATTACGTTTTACATTTACAACTATGAAAGCGTCGTATAGGCTAATTCAAGTAGTTGGGGATGTTTCAATGGAAGCTTGATAAGGTCGGATTTAAAGTCTAATTTCTAGAGGCACGGCTAGGCTGTGTTGAGATTAGCAGTAAGCAACTGTCCCTCTACAATTACTTGTGAACCTGAAAAAGAAAATACAAAAATCTGTATTTATATAATCTTGTTCACATCTTTCAAATTATTAGTGTGAAGTACATCATGTGTTTGTCACATCAATCCAGAATTTTACAATAAATGTGATTTAGATATTCGAAATCTAGCTTTGTTTGTGAGTTTTGATTTATTTTATTTATTGTCGTCGACGTGACGAATTTGGATAAGAGACATCTAACCATGCTGGAATTCATATTTGGAAACTGGCATCTTTCGACAGGCTCAAGCCCTGTCACTGATATCAGTTTTTTTTGTACGTTAATTTACTCCTCGGTTACTCTCGAAATATCCTTCCAACCGAAATTTTTAAATAGACATCATAGATTTCAAATTTAAAAAATGTAGTTACGTTTATCTGAAAGTACGATATTTTGACAAAGATCAGGACAAAGCCAGATTTTTTTGTATTTCTTTTAATTTTCAATATAAACAGGCTGATTTAAAATAAATTTAATTAAATTCCGAAGTCAAGTTTGTTTCGCAATGAATTTACTTAACTAAATTTCTTTTTTAACTTGAATTTTATATTCAGTATGGAGATAATTGATACAGGAGAGCGACGATTTCAAAATTTCATATACTAGTTTAATTTTGAAAAAAATGAGTAACTAATAAGTCATTACATGAGTATACTCTATATTTTAATCCATTATTTCCTTATCTTTTAGTCTGTTCAAGTTCTATTAACACTGTTTATTATAAATTTGTTTATTTATTCGTCAATACAATAATCAGAAATACAAATGTCTGGTCTTGTTAATATAATATTTCTTGACATATTTAGTACACGCTTTGTCTTTCTAAGTATTGTTCAAATACTAACTTGCCAAAGAGTGCAAATTTTAATACAAGATGAACAAATAAACATGTAATGGTTTTGATGTATATTTCTTCTCTTGACTTTGTCAGAAAAAAGGGTAACAGATTTTGAACAGTATACTATAATATGTATCTATATCAAGTAATTAATATTTTTAAAATAAGATTTTATTTTATATATGAAGATTAATTACCGTGCTCTATGCAAGTGTACAGCATGAATATTCGTTAGGTTGGTAAGCAACAATCTTTATGTACTTATCGGACACTAAATTAGAAAAAAAACTATTAACATATTGTGAGGTATAAATAACATTATAAATGCAAAGACTATTTGGTCATATACAGACTGTCATATCTCAAAAATACGTATGATTAATTTACAAATGAAATAGAAATAGTCTGTGTTTTATATGTATTTTATTATACATGTTATTTATTATAAATATAATATTTTTATAAATTGTTATATAACTCAGAATAAAGTCATATTATTAATGTTTATGGTTAACACTCGGAAAACTCCAAAAGTGAATGAAATAAAATTGTTACAGAGGGATTACAGGTTTTTAAATTAAAATATATATTTTTTATTACATAATATGTATGAACAAATAATAATACATTGTGTATTTCTTCAATCTTTTAAGCAGGAATAATATCACAATTTTCTGACATACGGGAATGAATGCTCATAATTGGAAGATAAGCGTCTTTAAAAATGTTTTTCAAGAGACAAAAATTATTTATCTTAGGTACTGTTACACGTAGGAATTTTTCCCCTAAATTTTTAATCCTCATACTTTAATCACTTTTATTTTTTTTTCTGGTAATTATAAACTTCATTGATTGCGATTTCAACGTCATGCCTTCAGGGGTTCATCTTGTTGGATCTATTAATTTTTATTGTATTCTTGGGTTATATCCCCATCTTTCAATTTTTCTATTCGTTATCTCTTGCCCAACTCTTGTTCTTTTTCCTCCCCGACGCTATTAGTGCAATCAAATGCTAGGATATTTTATATCCTTTTCTCACTTTTTTGTTATCAAACGATGATTAATAAGAGATTTCAACGTCAACGAAATCTGATGTTGGCATTCATAAAGTTTGTATATGTTGCTACGTGTTCAATAATTATCGAAAACAACTTATCCATCAGAATATTCCGCGTAACTGTCGTCCAGGACGTTAGCGCATATCACTATTTGCACAAAATGACCGGAATATCTTGCTCCTCCACGTATAACTGTATAACTTTATGTTTATCTATATCTTAATTAAATTACTTTTTTGTTGTCTTATGTTTCACCAAAACAAATGACCATAAATTCTGTTTAAAAGGCATTACTACCAACCTCTGAGGTTTCAAAATCCAAAAACTCTAACCTATTAACCCCGTTAGATTAAGAGATTCTAAAAAAAATACCCGCTATGTTTAGATAGTTAAAATTAAATTTGCATTTTATATAACTTAATAAAATCACGTTTAAGACCGCCACGTCAGTTAAGGGCTTCAAAAACAAGTTCTTCTCTCCTCCAGCCATTTTAATGGTGTTTCAAATAACCACAATATGTCATATTTGAAATTTAAGGCATCCCACCATTTGAAGTCCAAAATAGAAAATTGTTGGCTTACTCATTATAAAAAAGAATGCAGCAAATCGTATTTAGTTGAATAATAAAGTTAAACGGGATGCAAGTTTATTTTCAGTTACTCTGATCGTATATAAATTTATATTGTAAATATAATAATTTTCCTACCCAGAGATAAATATGATGTCAATTTATATAGGTTGTGATCGGTGGACATTTTATGGTGTCTCTATTATATTAGAAATTAACTTAAATACAAAAGAATACAATTTTCTGTAAGAGTAAAGTAAATAAATCTAAAGATTTCGGGGAGGGGATGAAGGGTGGATAATTCACCTCACTTTAAATATAAATTTGAAGATAAAGTCTAACAATTGCTGATAAAATGGTCATTTTATCCGCCACTCGTTTAAATGTCACGTAGATATTTCACAATAACCTATACTTTTGACAGTGGCTTTAGGCTAGATAGATTTATGTCACGTAATAGATGGAGTTGGGGTACAGTATATTGAGTCGATGTGAGGAAAACAATCATATTTTATAAGTAACCTATATTTCCTTTATTTGTTTCACTTAATATGAACAAGTGGATTTTATTCTACTATTGTGGAGAAATGAGATTAGATTCAATTGCTCGAAATGAAACTTGTTTATCTATAATTTTGTTATTGTTAAATTTGCATATTTCATTTCATTTATGTTTAGGTTTGTTTCTAGGTAAACATATGTTCGTTTATGTTTGAGTTTATTGTATATAAAGCAATAAGTTTTTAATATCTTCTTTCTTATTAAAAATTTAGAAGATATTGTTTCAGTTGATTATGAATCAAAGCTTTTTGCAGTGTTGGGGAAGTAATTTCAAAATTCCAAACCGAACAATGGTCGAATAATATTTAGGTGTTGTAATACATATTTATGAAATTTTTTTAAAATTGTTTATCTGAATCAAACGAGGCGCCTAATGATAATTGTACAAATTATTTTGTTTTTCAAATAAACAATTCACGAACATATATAAATTATAAAATCCGACAGGGCCGAGTTCCTGACATGAACGTGGTCCTCTTTCGCATATGTACAGCTTCGAGGTTCACCAGGAAAGAGAGCCTGACACGAGCGAAGACACAGGATACGTCAAGAGAGAGTAATATACTCAACTACAAGGTTGAGAAAACCTGTGTAACAACTCTGTTTAAAGAAAGATACATTCCTTCGTAAGACTCCTTAATACGCTAATGTAACATAAGATATCATTCAAGGTTAAGGAATTACATTTGGAGGATCTGCTTGTATTATCTTATATGATCGGGATGGGTAAGTACCTAGATACCGCCCATCAACTTGTATTCTGTATCAGTGTGCGTAAGGTTTTTGCACAGATTATTCGTATTATTTATTAGAAGTCTTGAAATAGGACAATAATATAATATTGCGTAATCTCTTCATGACTTAGACTGTTCTCGGAAACATTTTGTTTCATATAGAGTAAATGATAAAATTATTTCTATAAAAAATAAGAAATCTTTGTTATTTACGTATCTCCTCGCCTACTTATAGAACCTTTTAAAATAAATGAAACAATTACATTTGCTTTCAAGTGGCAAGTGGTTATATTTCAACAAACTACATCCGGTTTAAATGAGTACCGGTACTTCTAGGAATCCAATTATGTGAATCAGTTCCAATTATATTCTTCACAAATTCTGGGAAATACTTGGTAGGAGACAGGTTAATATCATGTTTATTATATAAGAAAGTTCTAACAGGTTTATCAATCTACTTTTCTTTACAATTAAAATGTTTTACATTACTACATTACCTTTACCACTTGAACTACATAACACTTTTAATAATGTAATAATAATACTCAGATGATAGCTGAAACAATGTCAAGTAAGAAGCAATTTTTTTCCTTCTATTTTTTGCATCCGTTCGGTTTTCTACCACGTCTTTGCCATTAATATATTGCAGATCACAAATGAGCAAAATAAGGTATTACAGACTTTACGTAATATATAAGAAGAAAATAACAAAATCTCTATTAATATTGCTGTCGTTACTTTTGAAATTACGGTAACCAGTACAGGAAGTTTGGTAATCACACAAAATTTTGACCATTATAATTTTTATAATTAATATTCTTATTACATGGTCTTTGGGTTTCATCCACCCTATTCCGTTGTTTTAGTTTTCTTTGCCGTCTGTATGTAAACACGAATATGACCACACAAATTGAGATTGGAAAATAAAATTCAGTTCAGTCGAGACTAAAGTGTGCTCAAGTAGAGCTATATTGAAATTTAAAAAATCGAAATAAAAATGTCAAAACAACGTCCATTTTAATCAGTTTATTTTCAAGTATTGTGCGTTATTCATCATATAACACATTATATCGGACACTAATTTATATACAAATATTCAGATTTCAATAGTGCATGGCATCGTAAGAACCCACATATGTTCGATGGTTAATAGTTATTTTCATAAATTGCATTTCGAACCATGAATTCCCAAGAAAATTGGGATATTGGAACAGTTTAGGATACGGTACTATCATGTCTCCAAGACGAGGATAGTGGGTCTAGACATCCTTCACATTAGTACAGCTTCTAGGCCCACCAAATGCGTGACACAGACACGAGCGTAGTGAGTGAAGACATTTATTATATACACACATTTATAGTCACCTTATAACCAAGTCAATATATACTGATTTTTATGTATTGGTAAATATCCTACAATTAAAAATGTCCTGTGTTAATTTACAATTACAAATTATTTTTCCTATACCAGAACTCTATTAATTGTTCAAACTTTTGTTCCACTGTTATAATATACTTTTGTGTTTCAAAATGATAATCCTTCTCTCTGACAAGCTCATGAACACTTTCTTCCTTTGTGTCACTCTTTTCTTTTAATACGTTAAAAGTTTTAAAATTATGTTAATCCATTTATTTCCTAGAAATGTAGTTTTGTGTGTATAAAATGTAAACATGCTTAGAAGAAAAGAATTATAATTGCGTCATCTTGTCATGTATGATGTATCGTGTCATTACGACGTTGCTGTTAGTAACGTATAGAAAAAAACAAAACTAGAAAACGTCAGTAACAGTAATTTTAGTGGTTGGAATAAAGGGGTGGATATAGACGGCGCCTTGGAGTGGCCGTTGTCTTCAAGCTATAAACATCAAGGTAGTGCTTTATTCGATTATAAAACTTAAAATTTATAAAAGCAGGAGTTGGAGTTGTTGAACTTAAATAGAAACAAAGAAAAATGAGTTTTCAAATAATTTTTTAATTGGATTGAAATTCTTTATATATATATATATATATATATATATATATATATATATATATATATAATGTTCCTCATTAACATAATGTATAGTTAGGCTAATTTAAGAAGTTCGGGATGCGTCAATGGAAGTTCTGTGAGTGGAACTTCACGTCCTCTGGTAGAGCCTCGGCTAGGATATTGTTAAGATTGGTAGTATGCAACTATCTCACAACAATTACTTGTGAACCCGAAACAAAATAAGAATACTTTCTATTTATAAAGATCGTCTTTATACTCTGTACACGTGTATTTCTTTGCTTAAGCGTAGAATGTCTATTCTTAGATAAAAAGCCCTAATATATGTCTAGTACACATAAAATTATTTCTATTTTAAGACCGTGTTTGTTCGAACTACTGAAAATCTGTGATATAACCGTCTATTGATTCGTCATATTTCTGTTCCCTAAGACAAAATAACTGTGTCTCTTACCTAACGTTTGTTTCTGATAAAAAGTAATTATCGAGATTTAATTTCTGTATCTAATTCATATACTTTATTAGTTTCTGAATAGTTAAAAATATTGATTTTAGCTCTATAGGGATATTAGGGAATCGACTCTAACAGTAAACTATTTTGCGATGTATTTTAACTTTTAGTTAGGTAGCTTCTGAATGTAGAATTTCCATTATGCTCCCATATTTCTGATCCAGTAAAGTTCTAATGGGGTTATAACGTTGTGACTGAGTTGTGAAACTTCCATTGTCTTTGTGGAGAAGAATTTTGTTTTATTTTCTAAAAATTATAAGTAATAAAAAGGATTTTTATTTTGAGTCAAAGGAAACCACGAATAATTCAGTTGGATTAATTTATTACAATTTATTTGTATGCATACCTTTCAAAGATGAAAGCCAAGCTGTTTCTATAACTGATACATGCTATAATATAACACCAATAACAATCGAGTGAATCCATCACTTACCAATCAAAATTGTAACACCGATTAATTAACCTTGATTGCTACCGCCTTCTTGAATTTTTGATTTACTAGTTTCTCGTCAGTTTTCCTGTTATTAAACTTGGTCAGCACGTTGAGTTTTGGTCTTTGCAGGCGCTCTACATAGGTCTATTGCGTTATTTTAGTTTATTAGAAGAATATAGTTCCTAATATTTCAATCTATTATACCTAAAACTTTCCTATTTTAAATTAAACTGTCAGTAAGTGTTCAAAATAAACTTTGATATCTCTTCAATCTGTGACGCAGAGGTGTCTGTTCCTTAAGACAAAATAAATATCTTTCATAAGTAACTTTTCTTTCTGGTAAAAAGTAATCATCGAATTTTTAATTCCGGTATTTACAACATATATTGCATAATTTTCTGAACAGGTAAAATGATCGATTATCTTGATCTATCTCCAATCGACATTAACGGTAAAGTTATTTTGTATCAATACTTTTGACTGTACTTTCACTTGCAGTTAGGTAGATTGAGAATTTCTGGTTGCAGAATTTTCAATTGTAATTAATTTTTCCGATTTAGAAAATGTCTGAAGTTGGTTTAACGTTGTGACCGAGTGTTGTATCGTGCATTAAAATTGTCTACAATCTCTAGAACAAGATGGATTTATATTCTAGACCTTAAAAATAAATAAATGCTTAATAATCACTTTAATTTAATACTGTACTGATACTTTATAATTGTATAACTTACTTCTTTGACATTTATAAATATATAGGTTTCTTAAAAATTAAAACGATTGCGCCATGTGATGTTACTGGAGATACTTAAATTCGAAATAATAATTTGAATATTGATATCATTTGAAACCGATTATCCATTTCACCCGAGTATCAACATTGCTACTTTCAGTTAATTGTTATTTGGGTAAACACCCCTCTTTTAGAGAGTTGGAGAAGGGAACCACAGTTTTCAAACTTCAATAAATATTTGCAGCAAATTTTAAGTTCCTGTGTTTAATCAAATGAGGGGGCTAATTCTAATTCTAATTTTTTTTACTCTAAAATAAGCAATTCAGAATATGATTTTAAACGATTTGATAACTATGTAACACTAATATACAACAATCCTGTGTCTGTTTGTTTCACATTCGAAACACTTCTAATTTATAATGCAAATAGAACCAAATACAATCTTATAAATAAAGGTTTCATTATGTAAACTATGCCTTGAAAAGTATGAAATTGAAGTGTCCAATATGTTCATGCTATGGTAGTGTTTTATTACGTTGTAAAACTTCAAATTTACAAATGTAGGAAATGGTGTCTTTGTGCTTAAAGGAAACAAATTATAGACGTTCTCAAATGAGCATTTTATTTTCAATTTCATAATCAATACTTTACAAATATTATGTTTTATTTTAACATATTCTGACTTACCACTTTATTAAGTGTACCTAATCTAATTCCAGAAGTTCGGGATGTGTCAATGGAAGTTCTTTAAAGGGGAATTTAAAGTGTAGCTTCTTGTCCATTGCTAGAGGCACGTCTAGGCTATTATTGAGTTTGGTAGTTAGCAAGATTCTCTCGACAATTCGTAATGAATCTGAAAAAGAATAACACAATCAGTATTTATAAAAATCTTCTTCACTTGTATTAATTACTAACGAGAAGTAAATCCTGATATTCTTTATTTCAATGCACAATTTTAGGAAAAATGTTATTTCCAAGTACAACCATTGATATCAAGCTTTGTTTGACATTTTATGGTTTACGATTTTTTTTTGTCATCGAACTGGGGTATTTGGAAAAGGGTTGCTTTTGCTTGAAGCAACTCAAATTTGAAAACATCCAGAACAAGCCGAACCTATTTTTGACATCTGATTTTTCAGTAATTTACGTTACTAGTGACACGTGACTAGTGTCAGTTGTCACTTGTCTAATGAATGAAACGACAATCAGTTTTGGTCTTTAATATGACTGAAAAACAAGAACTGTGAATGTTGAGTTTTGAATAACCTTTTTCGGAAATTCTTTAAAAAAACTTCTGAAGTCAAAGATTCAAATTTAATTGTATTCTCTTTTATTCAGTTTTAAAATGTTTGAGTAAGTTAATTTAAATGATTGTTTATTTACGTTTCTTTTTTTTCATATAAACCGGCTGTTCTAAAATTATATATATATATATATATATATATATATATATATATATATATATATATATATTGAATTTAATTTCAATGCCAAACTATTGTTACAGTATATATATATATATATATATATATATATATATATATATATATTACAACTTAATATTTGTATTTATGATGGCGAGTTTAGATAAAATATAACAAATGCTTTTAAATTTCACGTATTAACTTAGTTTAAATAATAATAAGTAGTAAAACGTTAAATGAGAATATTGATCGTTTCCCAATACTCTGTTCTTTCTATCGTTCTTTTAACATTCTTTTATAATTTCTGAATGTACACTTTAATATCTACACTAATGACAAACACACTTATATATTTATTAATATATGTATGTTTCGTCATTATACCATCATTTTCAGGACATATTTAGCTGATAAAGAAGTAATAATTATTATATTTCGTCTCCTGGCCTTGGTAAAAAGAGGGAAACAAATTTTGAACTAAAAACAATAGTATGCATGTACAACAAATAATTTTTCTAAAAACAATATTATTATTTCTTTAATATGAAGAATACTTACCTTGCTTCGTGCAAGTGTAAAACATGACGTATTCATTAGGTTGATATGCAACTATCTTCGTGTATTTGTCGAACACTAAATCAGAAAAATAAATGTATTAATATATTGTGAGGTTAAAATTACTGTTCACAGTGCTAAGCCTATTTTAATATAAATAACCTATTTAAAATAATAAATAACTTTTGAAAAAAAAGAAAAAAGTATTGTGTGATAATGAAAATATTTAGAACGTGGTTTAGTAGTCACTCCTTGAGGATAAAAACCCAGAATATTAGACTGACAGCGGTTATAATTGATTGTTGTTTACTTTGAAAATAAAATCCTTGGGATTTGAACCCCAGTAGACGAAACTCCTTTTGTTCAGTTCACTCCTATATCTCCAAGTTTCAACTTTACTTTGAAACATCATGTGATATTGTGTTATGTACGATCACTCTTGTATTACTTATTTTGTCTGGTCAATATAACACAATACTTGTCTTTGTTGACTCTTCTCAAGTTTTAAATTTATTTGTTAGTTTACTCCTATATAACAAGAGTTGTTCTACAATATCGAAACTATGGTTATTAATTTTATATACTTGACATTTGAAATGTCAGAATTATTTTATCAATAATAAGAACAATCTATTTTTATCAAATAACTTTAAAAAACGTAACTGAAGTATGACATGAAATCTTAGATAATATTTTTGGAGAGATTTCTACGAATTTTATTTCCTGTTAATATTTTTTTAAGGTTGACTATATAAAAAAGGTACTATAATTTTTGAACATACTGTAATGTGACACCTGAATTTATTTTATTGCATTTGACCCTTTATTTTTTTCAGTTCCCAATTAAGTGTTTGTCGTTGTCCCTCTGGGGTTTTGTTATGCCGAAATGACAGCTTGGTTGTCGATATTTCTCCTCGATCTTAATTATGGTTTTGGAAATATTGATTAGATAGTTATTGATTATCATAAGTTGTGTTTAGTATATTTAAGTAAAGAATAAACGTTGTATACTTACTGATCTTAGGAAAGGGTCGGTCCACAATGCTGGTTACATTCAAAGATTTACTAAAAATATAAAGAAATCTCTTTCAGAAAATTATAAGTAGAAGTATTTTGACATAAAATAAATTAGGTTAATCAATGGGATTAGTCAATAGGATTTCAAAATCAATGTTCTAATCTTTAAAAATGTCACTGAAAAACAAATTTATACAATTTGATCTATTAAACATATGTCCCAGAATGTTTCGTTTTCCGTCTATCTATCATTTCCCCTAAAACTTCAGAAACAGTAGAGATTAAAACAAATTCAGAATCACTATTCATTAGCAGTGTATCACAAATTATTATTACTTAACTTTTTCAAAATGGTGATCTGTAAAAATGTAGTATTAGAAATATTTCTATAACCGTTGGTTTCAGAAACTATTTGCAAAGTAAACTATTTAACCTTTTAAGTCCTAACAAGCTCTTTAACCTTTATTTTTGGTTGCATGAAAAATATAAGTAAAAACGAATATATGATAATTTATTAGAACAAAAAATATATACTTCAAAGTATACGACGTTGACTGTTGAGTTCTATCTGATAAAGGAAAGCTCTTGAAATGTGCACTATTAATAATAACTACTTGTTTTATTTTTTTTCGTGTATAAACAAACAATAAACAAATAAATTGGTCACTTTATTCAGCGATAAATGCCTGAAATGTACATTTTTTTTTGGAAATTAAACACTTGTCGAGATATTAGGCAATACAATGTTTTATTAAACACATTTGAAGTAGGTATGTTATCAATTACAGTATTTTTTGCCACACTAGACTAACAATATCTAAATAGATAAGTGTGTATCTCAATCTGTTCCGGAACATGGTATTTTTGCTTTTAATTTTATCTCCAGAATCACTTCGCACAGTGTTTAACAACAGTTGTTTAGCTGTAGGTGAAACGTTGCTTTAAAACAACTACTTAATATCAGAATTCTACTCTAACAAACTTTATAAATCAAAAGTTAATTATTTGGCTTCTAACCTATTGTATTTGAAATAATGGTTCTGCATATATATACGTATATCTGGTAATAATTTACTTTAAAACATATTTTTATACTTACTCTACAGATTTGCATGTTACGTTAAACATATTTTGATCTGAAGTTTTTTCATATTTTGTAGCTTGTCCGTCTAAATGTAAAATTAATTTCACATTTTCTTTTGAGTTAAAACTCATGTACTTGTAGTAGTATTTAAAGCCAGCAAGCTGAAATGTAAAAGAAAAGTTGTCTGACAAAATAAAATAAAATGAATAAACCCATTGTGTTTAATGTGTTAATCCTTATATCAATAAATATTGTATTAAACTTAAAAGGTTTTAATAGTAAACAGTTTCTTTACTTTTTAACAAACTGAACACTCTAGTGTTGTTGTTCATATAATATAATTGCCGGTAATGTCTCTTGGTCTTCACTCCACTCAACACTTTGTTCTCAACGATTTTCATGGATTAGAGTACACTTGAGATTGACTTGTGGGACTAACATACTAATGTATTGGGGGAATCTGTAATACCGGAATCTCAGTTAAGTAACCAAGAAACTCTATAATTCGGTGCTGTATTATTCAGGGATAAATCCACTCTTTTCTCTTCTTAAATTCGTACCTTTTGTCATTCTATTATTACCATTATTAAGGATAAGATCCTTAAATAGATGTTTCTGGAACCAGGAATGGTAATATGTTTGAATGAAAAGATCTGGATAACTTCGGTTGACCTGTAATTTATTTAAACTTTTGATCAATTTACGGATTCTAGTCTTGAGTTAACCATTTACGACAAAGTCAGCATATAACATAGATTAATAGTTTTTTTTTTTTTTTATGTAAAGAATATTTTGCAAAGAAACAATTAACAATTCAATTATAGCTAGTATCTGACATTTTATACGCTCTTAAGAAAAGATTCAGAAAATATTAATCAAACCCCCCTCAATATAATTAAAATACAAAGTAAAGTTTTTTAAAAGAACATAGATAATGATGACAATTCATTAAAGTATCCAATCTTACAAGGTATTTAAATTTAAACTATATATATAAAAAAGATACAAAATTTAATTATTTAATTACACATATGCATATATAAGAAATTATACATTTCTAAGCAACCACAGAAATTGTATAGGTTTTAAAGTCTCATGGAGAAATTGCCACGTACTGCACTCTGACACTATAAAAGGATGGTTTGTTATGACAAGGTAGTAATTTGTAGGCCTACTCAAAAATAACTTCTCCCACTCGCCCTTATGAAATATTATGGAAAGTTGACAAGTATGGTTGTCCACCTCAGTGGAGCAGTTGTGTACTTGCGTGATTTGGAATTGATTGACTTAATGTATAACCAGGAGATATAGGCAAATTTTTAAAAAATATATATATGGTAGAGGGCAGTCTCTACATTAAGTATATTACTTATATTGGATATTTTAAAAAGTTGGAAACTGGTCAATATTAGCAAATTACTACACCATAGAAACAGATTAAGTTGAATCTAAAATATTATTTAACATAATTGGTGAAGATTTTGTAAACATATATTGTAGACTATTTACAAAATCCTCTACTATAGTCTCCTTGAAATGTAATCGTTATCATGAGAGATAAAACTGTACCTTAATTAATTGTTGATAAATCAATTTGGAGACCTTCTAAATAAAATTGAAAAAGCGTCACTGAAAAGTTGAGATAATATTCTACGAATCTGTATTTTAACACAATTTTGTAGCAATATATCAGAAATTATTGTAACGAAATGAAACATTTTCGAAATTCAGTTCATTATCTTATCAACGCTCTTCAAACTGATCTTTTGATGTTTTATAAAAACATTTTATAATATTTTGTTACTACTATAAAGTTATCATTAAATGCATTTTATTAGTTATTTGCATTTAGTGTATTTTCTTCATGGAAACAACAACAATAAAGTGAAATAAATTTAAGTTAAATAAATATTCCTTCTGATTTTCTAAGTGGAATTTTGTTCATAAAAAACTCATTGTTTTTTACTAAAATATAATAATGCCCTTAAAAATAATTTGAAAAAATATGGGAAAAATAAATTTTAAATATTGAAAATGCATATTTGTCCTTTTCTAATCATATTATCAGGCATGTTGTTTGTTTATTTGACTATATTATTATCATTATTATTATTATTATTATTATTATTATTTTAAAGATTTGTTTCAAAATAAAATTTAATTTTTATGTTTATTTTTCAAATTTTATCTACATTATGAAAATACCGATCTTTGGTACAGATAGTAAAAAACAATTTCTCATTTTGTATCATCAACTTTTTATTAGTCTGGTCGACCAATGGTTTCGCCTGCTAAGACATTGACGAGGCTATATTACACATTGGTATTTTGGTTTCCCCACGTGTAAATATATTCTTAGCAACTATTAAATGTTTCTTTTAAGGTTTGTATTTGACTATTGAATGGTGAGTATTTACACACAATAATTATTGTTACTACTCTTTAAATATTTGTATATATGTAAGTACTATTATTATTTTAGATTTTTATTTACATATTTCTATTTCAGTTTATGAATTTATAGTTTACTAAGATGATTTTTTTTTCTTATCTCCATAGAAATAAAAATAAGTAATACACAAAAAAAGAACTGACAGTGTAGATTATTAAGTCATCATAAAAACACACATAATATTTTAGATACTTTTAGTTAGATACTTTAGAATATTTTTTCAATGATGTCAGTTTAAAACCTTCAACCTCCAATATAACGTTCATATTCTCTTCCTACTATTTTTTCGTAAATAATTAATTTGCCATATGATATTCAAAATTACCATTAAAACTAATACACCATTTGGCTTTATTTCACAACTGTATTTCTAATTAATTATGATCATTTTTCAGGATATTCTCAAGTCTTTTTCGAAACACGTACACGGATTGTGTGTGTGTGTGTGTGTGTGTGTGTGTGTGTGTGTGTGTGTGTGTGTGTGTGTGTGTGTGTGTGTGTGTGTGTGTGTGTGTGTGTGTGTGTGTGTGTGTGTGTGTGTGTGAATTAGTTTTTTGGAAATAAAATACATGTGACCAATGTATAATTATAGACATCTCAAACCTCAGACTAATTGGTTTTTTTAAATATACAATTTACTTACATCAGCCAATCCGACATTAGGAACTTTCATTACCGACAGACACTTCTGTAAGTCGTTGTTTTTCCTACCACGAATCAAAGAAAACTCTTTCGAGTCTAAACAAAATCCTCCAACCACAGACAACATGACAATGAGAGAGTAAGTCAACATACTTCTGTTTATGGTTTGTCTTGCTTGTTTCCTTTAACAATGAACAATCAAATTCAACAATAAATAAATTGATCAACAGCTATCTGTGAATCAGAATTTCTTTTTTTATTTATATTACACAATAAGTGCATAGGCTACAATCAATCATTGGCAATGAATTACTAGGGGTAACTAGGTTGTCATCTAATGATAATAAACGGGGGCAGATGTCTTATAAAGGAAATTCCATTATAATAGTTCAAGAGTGGTTCATAATAAATAAGGTCTAATAAGCTTATGCTCTAAAATCCTTCCTTCCCCGTCTGTATATTTGTATTTTAGAATAAAAAACATAATAATGTTGAAATGAGATATGCGGTTGAGATATTGAGTTTATATTTGGTTTTTGTATTTAATATATAACCGCTTGCTAGTATAGAAATAAAACGAGACAACTAATTCTAGTGTTTAAAATGTGTTTAAAAAAAATAAATGGGGGTAAAACTGAAAATATAGCATTTTACGACACGTGTTTAGTTGAGCTGTTTTGCTTCATAAGAATACTCATTTATGACATACATATCAATTCATTATAATTAATACACTTGTATACATTTAAACATAAAGGTAATAAATTCCACGCACAATTTTCATTAAACAATTTCTTATAATTGTAAATCCATGTAACATATTACTATTCCATGATTATCCTTGTTAATCAGCTGCTGATAAAATTTGAAAAATAATTTTTATGGTAGCGAGCATAAAAACCGCTTAATCATAAAAGAAATAGAAACAATATTTTTACGTTTATAAACGTATTATATTTTAAATATGTGGTCATTAAGAACTTGTGACTCAGTTGTATAATCATAAATTTCCTTCATTGCGATCAAATATATGTTGAAATACTTCTATTTTAAAGTTAGTTGTAATTAATTTTCAAAACATTGGCAGGCGGGCTCCTGTAATAAAGAAATAATTTGAAGATGATTACATATAAAAAAATTAAATACATAGCTTAGTGAATAAACATAAACCTTTTATTGTTAATTTAATTTTGTCTTTAATTTTTTACATTGTATCTGTTGGAATAATAAATAGGAGAGAGCAGTGTATTTTATAAATAACAAAACTCAAGTAACCTTCCATCTTGGAGTTAAACTTTGCTCTCCTAAACACATAATTAGGTATGAAAGTATAATTCAATAACATAAATTTTGATTTCTGAAATATAAACAAATCTTGATGAAGGGTTACAATTACAAAAATACATCGACTAAAGTTGGAAAGCATGAATAAAATGCTTGAAAAGAAATTCTTTTTATCAGGTTTTGTACGACATGTTAATGAAACAACAATTCTTTAATTTCTTGGGCAAGGTTCTAGATATCTACGGAGCTAAATATCCAATATTTACAAATTGTGGGAATAAAATTCTTAAATACCGATATAAAAAGTTTTGATTTTCTCAATATTTGCTGCAAAGATATTAATAACATTTCCCTTGAATGTAGCCATTAACCCAACATAATTTATTAGTCTCTATTGATATAAATATACCAGTTTGGGAGTTTCAGTTTAATAAAAAGTATTATAGTCAACATATCACTATCAGTGATTATTTTATTATTATTATTATTATTATTTTTGATTTGGCTAAATCAATCAAATTTTTAAGCTACTAAAAAACAATTAAATACAAATTTTGTTTCATCAGTATTTTGTAAAAAAAAAGAAAGCAGTTAGCGGTTGTGATTTATTATTTATTGTCTAATTCTCAAAAACCAAAAAAGTTTTCATTTAATTAAAAAATTTAAATTAAATTTAATGTACCTTTAAATACTAACCAAAATATTTCCAGAAGGAACACCTTTGATATGTAATAAAAAGAAAATTAATTTGCACTTTTATAGGTGTATTCATTGTGTTATCAGACGAATTAAACGAGTCCTGATAACTATAATCATATCTGAGCACTTAGAATTTTGAAGTATATAAATTGTACCTCTGATTGCTTTTAAATTGTTTCCAAGGATCGGTCAGTAATGTTTGTTATCAATTCAAGTCCTGTTGATACTTTAAAATATACCCCAAATAAAACTTTTAAATTTGAGTGAAATATATCATCAGCTATTTTGAAAATAGATAACAACATTGCATGGGTTGACGAATAGGCAGGCATGATATGAAAAGTATTTTACAATTCTATTAGCGTACCGTTGAAAAGTACTGCAATATTCTAATTTTATTGTTAGGTTTAAAAAATCAGATCTATGTCGCGCATGATTTTTTAAAAATGTTTTTCATGTTCTGCGCTTTAATATGAACTAGTTAATTGTTTATATTCTTCACTCCACGAATATTATAAACTATCAAGCATGAAATTTTCACAAAATATTTTACATTTTTTAATGGAACCTGTCACGTTATATATTTATAAATACAAATTATATGGGAGTTTTCACACTAATCAAAGTTTTAATAATTTTTATTGAGAAATAAATTACCTTCTTTTTTGAAAATAACACATAATTAAAGTTTATATTCCTACGTTTTTTCGATACT
Source organism: Aphrophora alni (assembly GCA_963513935.1). Lineage (NCBI taxonomy): Eukaryota > Metazoa > Arthropoda > Insecta > Hemiptera > Aphrophoridae > Aphrophora > Aphrophora alni. The sequence continues at coordinate 112,824,892 of OY740770.1, forward strand.
ATGCTTGCTATCGGATGTTGACATCTCGAGACGTCGAACTAAATAACGTTTAATAGGAGAGAATCAAATCGTACTATTAGTAGTATTCGATAAAAAATATAATAGTTATAATTAATAGAATTAATATATGTTTTACACAACAACACATTCTTTTCGTTACTCCTCTAAGCATTCAGACTCAGACACTTTTTATTTCAACATCAACAAATTCAGACGTACCTTGTCAATGAGTTAATTATGTTTTTGTGTTTTGAAACGAAGAGAATAATAAAAAATGTCATGTCGGGAATTGAACACGTGTCACACTTTTTTTTGTGTCTATATGCTCATTGGTCGTTCTCTAACTTAGTACAGATAATGGAAATAATGAGACGATTATTTAATTCCACGAAGCAGCTTTAATTGCGACATATGTTTCGCCGTTAGGCATTATCAAGCAACTAAATATAAAACAAAACATGTCTAAACAAAAATGTGAGACAAAAGGAAAGGTTAGAGTAAAGGGGTTTGTTTGAAACCATAATATTTGAAACAGCATAATTCCAAAATGATAACTTATTAGTTTAAGCCCTCGATATTAATTAATCTTATAATATTTAGAAATACCTGATAAGACAATCTGAAACAACAAGAAAGTTTAGATAGAGAAATTCATTCTATATACTGTTTTACATATTTTGTTTTAGAAATTAGCAGTTTTGACTCTTTATATTACTTTTATTAATGCATAAATTTCATTTTCTGAAATAAAAACAAATCCTGGTGAAGGGTTACAATTACAAAACTACAACGACTAGAGTTGGAAAGCATGCATAGAATGCTTGAATATGAAGCTATTTGTAATATGTTTTGTACGTCACGTTGATGAAACTACAATTGTTTAATTTTTTGGACAAGGTTCTAGATATTTATATAGCTAAATATCCAATATTTAAAAATTTTGGGAATAAAATTCAAAAATACCGAGATGCAAAGTTTCGATTTTCTCATATTGTCTACACCGATGTTAATAAAACTTTTCCTAAATGTAGTCATTAACCCAGCAATAGCATATTAGTCTCCATTTACACAAAAATAACAGTTTGGGAGTTTCGGTTTATAAAAAGAAATTTCGCCAATATCTCACAATCAGTGATTATTTGATTATTATTTCTGATTTGGCTATGAAAATCAAATTTTAAGCTAGCATATATTTACGACGAATATTTACGATGAATATATTTGTAAACTTACTTTAAATAAAAATATATACATAATAATAGTAACCAATAAAGAAAATACTTAAATCTCCTTCATCACAGTTATAGTAAGGTACTATTACCAGATTTCATAGTACGTACTAATTATGTTGCCTAGAACCTGTTAGCCTGTCGATTTGGTTATCTGAATTGAGTGTTTGTTGAATGAAGTATTTCTCCTTTGATAAATGAGTAGAGACTAGTCATACATATAGTTACATTAATTTTAATGATTTCAAAGATTGGTAGACTGATTGTGATATACCCTCTATTTTACGCACTATACATTTTATACAGTTCAAAACTAAAATAATTTCATTAAATTGGTTTTCATGATTTTTTAAATCAGTTGTGAACATGTAGCTCTTGTAAACTCACCATGGTCACACCGTATTGTATCACAGTCAGGAATTGTAATTAAAAATGTCTACGTCAGTGGAGACAAGAATGAAATTACTTAATATTTGAAAGCTAATATCGTTATTAACCATCAAAGCCTTATTTATTTATTGTAGGCCTACTTCTGTATATTCGGTGTTTCAAAGTATTTATGGTTTAAATAATCTTAAATTATTATTAAGAAAAAATATTATATAGTACCATATTTAATATGCTGAAATTACGAACATTAATTGGTAGTTCTACTAATAAACCACATTACAGGAGCTAAAACTAAAAAACAAAATTAAAATAAAACATAGATTATTTCACTAATTTTTCTTAATTTTGCACTGATTTCGGTATATAGACATGGTTTTATAAATTATTCAACAAGTTCATTAGTCAAAAATAGTAGATTAAACATTAAAAAAAAATGAATGTAACGAGGTGAAAATTTGTTTCGACAACTGTTAAGCTGTATGGTCTACTTTTACCTAAAATACCTATTTAAAATCACCTTTCCATTCTAACTAGCTTCACAGTTTCAAAAGTTATGTAATTGTTTTCATTTCATCAACATGTATAAATCATTTTAATAAAATAAACAATCATCAATTATTTTTCAGGAGGAGCATTAGTTATATTCACGATGAAACAAAACTTATTTGCTCATTTGACTTATAGGTTTATTCGATGTGTTATGATATGAATGAAAACTCATGACAATTAATATTATAACCATATCTGTGCACTTATAATTTGAAGCACCACTTATTAACTGTTTGGATAGTTCCAAAAGATGTAGTAATTGTGTTATCAATTAGGTTTCGTGTGTCATCCTGTAAGTTTTCAAGTAAGTAAAACTTTAAAATATAATTAGACCTATCACAAGTTTGAGCAATTGTGAAATAAATCCTTACAAAGGAAATAAATCTTAAAATCTATTATCTATAATACCCATATTAATTAAAGACAACTTAATCAATTTCTGGTGTCTCAGAATTATAAATTGGAGATTTCTTCGAATTATTTCGTTGTGTACTTCTGTCTTTAATTGGTCAAGATTTTAAGCAAGATTGCCAAAGGAAGATTCAAGTCACTGTAAACATTGGTGCCTCATTGTACAGCTCTTTCATTCTTGTGGTAGTGCTCTCTACTTGGTTAATATTTTATCTTCTTTCGAAATATCTAGTTCACTTTAAACTCTTTTCCTATTTATTGTCTCTTGAAAAACTGTAGTTATTATCTATCCACAACACTATTTGGTTATTTAAGTGCTAGGGATATTTTACATTTTTTTTTTATTTTTTTTTGTTTATTATTTTTTTTTATAACACAATGACTACCGAGAAAATTTGACGTCATAGAAAATTTTAACCTATTGACTTCCTTTACGTGGGATTTAAAAAAAAATCTAAAAATACCCCTTATTATAAAACATGGTCAAGTTATTTGATTTATGTATCACATCACTATATGTACTATTTGTAATCATTGACCTCCCACAATCTGAAGTCTAAAACAGAAACTATTGGGCTTACATAATATAGCCACTCACTACACAGAAGGTTGCTGCAAAACTTATTTAGTTGTCCTAATAAGAAAGTTACTTTTCAACAATGATTATAAAAATAATTTATATTGTAAATATATTTATATCCTAACCATGAGATAAAAGTGGTTACATTACTCCACAGGTTGTGATTGGTAGGCAGTTCATGGTCTCTTGTATATTCGAAATTTACTAAATACAAAAGCGTAAAATTTTCTGTAAGAACACAGTATATAAACCTAAAGTATTATTTGGGTGGGGGGGGGTTAATTTACCTCAGTTTAAATGCAAATTTGAAGATATAATCTAACAATCGCTGATAAAGTTTTACGAATTATCCTTCATACGTAGATATTATACGTCATGGTACGTAGATATTTCACAATAACCTATACTTTTGACAGTGGCTTTAGGGTAATGAGATTTATGTCACGTAATAGATGAAGTTAAAGTACATTATATTGAACCATTGTATGAAAAACAATGATATTTTTTAGGTAACGTATATTTCCTTTATTCGTTTCACTTAATTTCAAAAAGTGAATTGTAATCTACTTTGAAGAGGGATGGAATTAAAATCAACTACTTAGATAAACTTTACTATCTGTATTTTTCTTACCTGTGGGTACTTCACTTTATTCTGCTTGTAGGTTTTTTGTTTACATATGAGTTGTTTATTTATACGTAAGTACGTATGTTTATATGCAAGTAGTTTGTTTATTTTGGTTTGTTATCTTTCTTTATCTGTAGATGGCTTTAAAGTGTTGTTATGTTTATTCATCTGCAAGTGTGTTTGTTTAAGAACTATAGATATTTTTGTTTACTGTAGGTTTATCTGTTTGTTTATCACTAGGTTAGTCTATTTGGTACTTGTATATTATACGACTTTCTTAGTATATATGTTAACATTCAGTGGAAGAGTTTACCTGCCATGAATAACAACATACATATTTAGTTGTACAAAGTATTATTGCGTTGACATGGGCGTAGACTAATCATAGATTTGTTTACACTTGTTTTAGTGTGCAATTTTCTTTTTACTTTAAAATGTTAACTTATTGTGGTCTCTTTGTTTGATTTATGATTATTTTTAACATTATTGATGTGTTTTAGACATGTTCATATTGCTTACAAGAAGGAAAGAAAAATCCAACATTGTTACGTTTGTAAAGTGGATTTCTACAATTAGTGACTAGGCTAATTTAGTTATAATCTATCTACTCGTTTGTGATACATAACATATAAAGCACTGTCCTAAACCATTTTATGGAAATCAATTTCAGCTCAAAGAACTTTAAAATTTACTTATTTATATGTTTTTATTTCAGGTATTATTTGGATAATATTTTTACTTAATTTATTCACAAAATTGTATATTATTTCCATTAAATTATATAATAAAGAATAGGATGATGATCAACAATAGGAATATACCTACCAATATTAATTGACAAGTATTAATATAAGTACCAATTAGGACAAGTATTAATTGAACTTCTACGTAGACTATATTTTATGAAATCATATCTGATACTATTGGCTGAGATACAAATAACCTGATAATAATATCACATTCAACATTGTTGTGAAGTCATATAACCAACAATGTTCATGACTTATGAAACAAAAATCTAGAAGAAAGTATTTTTTTTTTTTTTATTTTAATCGTCATCAGAGATTGGCTATAAATGAAATCATTACAATTTAGTATCGACAGAAAGCCACGATTATTTTGATTTTTTAAATAAGCAATTTTATTAGGTCAAAGAACTCGGTTTATAAATCTTTGATTGTGACTAAATATATTATATATTATTTTTACTTAATATACTCCTCAATACTTTGTAGGTTAGAATTATTTATATGAATTTCTTAACTTAAATAAAATATTCTATTCAGCTATCATTGGTAAGATTTATCTATTCCTAATAATTATGGTTTGAATATGTATATTTAATTCATAAATTGGTGAAAAAAGAACTATATTTTAATTGTCTTAATAAAATTAATTGGAAATTTATTTATTTTACTTTTTATAATGTCCTAAGAGTCAACATTATGATTTCCTACCATTATTGGACAAAACATTATAAAATGTTGTTTTACATTTTATGTTTTGTATTGATAGTAAAAATACATTTAAGAATAACAGTAAAAAAAAAAAACGACTAATAAAAATTTCTTTAAAATTTTGAATTATATCAGTTTTATTTAAGTTTTTATTTTACTTGAGTGTGGTTTTTCTCTCTTTTGATGTTTTGATTTGAAGTAAAAGTCGTAGAGAATTGTTTTTAAAAAAAAAGATATTAAATTGTGCATCTTATATTTAACCCTTTTAATGCTGAACAAGATAGCATTTTATTACTTTTTATTTTTTATTATATATTGGTTTAAGTACATTTATGCCGATATTTGTAAAGAAATCTTACTGAAAAAACGTGAAGTAATTACTAGAAAACAGCAGAACTATTTTTCGTCTTCCAGCACTTGTCATATATTAAATAGCTATTAAGTTTTTTCTGAGTAATGGAACCAAGACAAGCTTTTTTGTACTATAGTAGTAAGTTACCAAAAATTATATAATTTAATTTTTTTAATTGATTTCTCAACGATTCCTTAAAATTTAATAAAAATGAATATAGGATGTTTTCAGCATTAACTAGGATAAAGATTATAGGTGTTTTAAATATTGTATTAAATATATGGTTTTAAAGAGATTTGACAACACACTTTTAATACTATTTTAAAATGGTTGGTTTTAAAATTATACCATGTAGTTGAACCAGAAAAAATACATATAACGAATTCCCTTTTAAACAATATATGTTTCGAAAAAAGACGGAGATGAAATACAAGCATTTTGGGTGGTGTTGATAGCTAAGGTTTTCATTATTTATATTTTAATAAATTATTATATTACTTAAATAACGCTACACAATCCCAACCCCTTCTGAAAGGGTAGCTAATTAAAAATGTAATCCAAGACAAATAAAATGTAGGAATAAAGTTTTCATTAAAGAATGCATACAATAATGTGTATACACACATGTTGTATGTATTTATTGGGTGTGGAATAATGTGCCTTTTTAAAACGTTAGTTACGTGGTTTATTTTAAATTAAAAACTGTTTGTCCGCAACTATGCAAACTACAAACCTGAGTACTTTCAAGGTCAGGAGCTCTCTACACGTTCTCCACAACGTCGCCAGTATTACAAGTCTCTGCTTGTGTTAACTGTTTCTTCACATTAATTTGTCAAGCAACAATTTTGAATTTTTGCTGCGCAACTAGTTTCTTTAATAAAATTCTCTTGTTTAGAATAATAATCAATCAATAAGTACTAATCAATTGTCAGAACTTGTATTTATTTCTAAAAATGTATCTCCGACGGAAAAATAAATAAAAGCGAATATTTCTCTGGAACGTATGTTAAATTAAAATAAGGAATTCACACTTTTCTAGTTTACAGAAATAAAAATATTAAAAGAATACAAAATATTAGCTTAATAATTCATTCGAAAATTAGCCATCAGTAATATGTATAGATAAATTATACATTACTCTTTGAAAAAATATGAATTAACAGCCTTTAGTACATCATAAAATATCTCTAAGTGTTTAGGCCATGGCTATATATAAACGACTTACGAAATATTAAGGGTAAAACTATTTTGCGTCAGAGAAAAAATATTTGGTTGTTCAATCTGATAAATGTTTTTTAGCCTACATTGTTACACATTTATTTTGTTAAATTGACCCGTAAATATTTTAGTTTCAACGTACAATAAGAATGCTTTTTGTTGAGAACACAATGTCCCTTATTGTGTAGTTACTATTGACCTAATCAATTTAATATACTTAAACTATTAGAAATAATGTCATATTACCAGTATTAGGAACAATTTATCATTTATTCAGTAACGTTAAAACAGAAATAAAAACTATATAATTTGTTAATGAAAAGTTTTGAACTGTTTCCACAAAAACTAATATTGTTTATTATTTAGGTTTAGAGGTTAATTGTGTGAATAATGTAATACAATTTGCTTACACCTTTATGTTAATTTGTTATACTTTGATGTGTCTACTGAAGTTATATAAAAAATTCACAATATGATTTTATATTTATATACCACTAATCTACAACCATCCCACGCCTATCCCTTCCACGTTCGTAAGGATAACTATTTTAAAACAGAACTAAATACAATCTTGTATTAATGGGTTTATTAAAAAAATGGAAATATAAATTTTAAAATATCAGCTTCAATGACTCAAGGCAATTGAGTTTTTGGTAATTGGTATTGTATTAGAATTCACCATTTCACACGTTAATGTAGAATAATAGATTATTTTTACCATTATAGAAGCCTGTCCAATTAGCAAGCATACACATTGTATACAAGAAAAATCCTACTTCTATTAACAAAAACAAAATGTGTTTTTAGCAGGGGGGGGGGATTAGAGGAAAACTGTGCTTTGAGAAGTTGTAACGCCAGCTAAATAAACCATAATAATCGTAACACATAAGTTACCAAGAGTGTAGATTAAATTTAGACTGCTTTAATAACGTCCTCTGTATCGTGCTACAATCTAGTGGCCAACTCTGAGAACGGTATCGGACGATCTTGTCAACCGACCTTTTACCTACCCCAACCTTCAATTATTTTAGTACATAGTCTGAAGGCCGGCTCATTGAATCTCAACGCTGAGTCACATCATGTAAAACATTCAGATAGTTTTCTTTCTTTAATTTATTTCGACTCTTCATCAAAATTTGTTTCGGTAACCTTATTCTAAATTAATTATGTACCAAATTGAAAAAAGTACTTTCAGTGCATAATGTGCAGTTCACCGAATATTCATGGATGACCTTCATTCATGTTAATAGCTCGTTAGCCTTCGTCGACCAACTCCAGGTATCAAGTTTAAATTAACCATATTAAAAATTATATATATCTTTTAATTTTAATTGCAGATATGTATTGTTTAGAAGTAATTCAATAATAATTATATTTTTGAATAATCAGTAATTTCTTTGAAAAACATAATTTCTTATAAAAAATAAAGTAACCATTCTTCTTTTTAAAAATTAGCTTAAAATCAAATTATAATCTTTAAGATAATCATAAAATCAAAGTAATAATTAATTAATCAATCTTTCATTTTAATTAGAATCTTTTATTTTTTTTATTACTTGCAATTTGTACCAGTTTTGATTTCAGACAAAGACCGACCTATCTTGGTTTCTTTATTTATGAAAATTTATTTTCTAATTTCCTTTTGAAGACATTTTTTTAATTTGTGAAAATATTTTTTAACTACTTTGAAACTAACTTCATTACATGTAAATATCTTGTTAAAGAACCTGTCTAAGATTGCTTAAACCTTCTGTAACAAGTCACCTTTTTGTGCAGCAAATGCTGGTTCAAGGTCGAGAAAACAAAAGAACTTTAAACTAATTAGTATTCAAGTTTAAACAGATCTCAGGACATCGTAACTCGTAAGAGTTTAATTTATGAACAACCTTTTGAAAGTGTGCCTTATTAGGGTACAAAATGAACTTTAGCTGTATCTGTTAAAAACTTTAAAAAAAAAATAATTAAGTGAACTAACCTTGGTGATTATTTCTTGGTGAAACAAAATATGTACAAAACTCTAAATTAATACATGGATGGGATAGTGTGCATTTCTTTCGGCTTCACGACCCCAAAGGGGTTATTTTTCTAAATTAATAAAATTGACGTCAATAAAATTTTCTTTTTCTTTTTTTATAAACATCATTTATTCAAAAATATTTTTTTAAAACATACATTTTCAAAACTAATCTCTTTGTTTTTTTAGTTGGCCAACTTAGTATTTAAGAAATTTAATAAATAAAATTGTAATAATTTATAAGTAATTTGGTGATTGAAATTTTGTTAGATTTAATATACCTTTTGGACTCAAATTTATTTTCAATAATATTTTTACAGGAAATATATTTTTTTTCTCTTTAAAATTTTAACAGTAACTATTTGTATGGGGGGGGGGGTGGGAATTTAAATTAAATATAAATTTATTAAGGGCATATAACTATACAAAAAATTTATCTTTTGTTAATTTAAAAAACTTGTTTGGTTATAAAAACAATTACTAAATAAGTATATTGTTAACTTAAATTTACAGTTTTGGTGTAAATGGTTAATTTATCTTACGTTAATAAATTACAGCACTGTTCAGAAGTTTCTTAGTTTCTTTCAAACATGTTACCAACCTGGTTACAATAATTTCAAAATTTTATAAAAACAAAAAATCCTTGGTAACAAAGTGTCAAATTGGAGTGGCCAAAATGTTCAAGCTATAAACAGCATGATAGTGATTTATTAGGTTGTAAAACTTCAAACTTGCAAATGTAGGAATTGGTGTCGTTGTGCTTAAAGGAGAGAAAGTAGACATATTTTCAATGATTATTTTATTTACAATTTGATAATCAACATTTTACAAATATTATGTTTTTTATTAACATATGCTGAGTTACCACTTTATTAAGTGTACCTATTCTAAATCAAGAAGTTCGGGATGCGTCAATGGAAATTGGATAAAGTTGGATTTAAAGTGTAGCTCCTTGTCCATTGTTAGAGGTACGTCTAGGTTATTATTGAGGCTGGTAGTAAGTAACTGTCTCTCGACAATTACTACTGAATCTGAAAAATATAACAAAAATTAGTATTTGTAATTTAAATTTGTCTTGGTCACTTGTATTAAAATTACTAATGAGAAGTAGATTCTGATATTCTTCATTTCAATGTACAATTTTATGCTAAATGTGATTTCCAAGCACGACCATTGGTATCTAGCTTTGTTTATAATTATATGGTTTACTTTTCTTCTTATGCTTTTTTGTCATTTTATGGTTTACTTTTCTTCTTATGCTTTTTTTATCATTTATTGGTTTACTTTACTTCTTATGCTTTGTTTGTCATTTTATGGTTTACTTTTCTTATTAAATTTTCGTCATCCTAGAGTATTTAGATAAGGGCTGGACTGGCATGCAGCAACTCAAATTCAAATTTTCGAGTCCTGTTTTACCCGTATATTAAGATACTTGTCGGTTGTTATTAGTTAGTTTAATTGGAGGAATATAAAAATAAACGTCAATCAGTTTTTGTCCTTAATATGATTATAAAACAATAACTATGAATGGCAACTTTGGAATAATCTTTCCCAAAATTCCTAAAATGACTTCTTTGGTTTCAAAAATTGTATTCTATTTTATGTAATTATAAAAATTAGGAAGAAAATGATGTAAAAGATAGATTTTTACATTTGTTTCTTTAATTTTAACTAGATCCCTTAAATTATTTTTATATATTGATAAATATTTCGATGTCTTGTTTTAGTTATAATAAAGTTTTTTTTATTACAAATTGAATTTTGTATTGATGAGAAAGAGTTTCCATAAAATAGAACAAAGCCATTTTAAATTCATATAATAATTAATTATTAAAAAAAATAAGTAATAAACACCAAAAAAATATATTGATACTATATTGATACTCTGTTCACATTTGCGTTCTTTTAACGCTGTTTATTATAAATTTATGAATCTACAATAATGACAAACACGTATTTTAAAAAAAATTTAAGTATGTTCGGTCGTGTTACAATCAATTTCAGGACATGACTTAACGAAGATGTAATTATAATAATTTATATTTCGTCTCCTGGACTTGATGAAAAAGGGGAGACTGATTTCGAACTAAAGTAAAAGTTTCTATGCAGAACAAATTTTTTTTCTATAAATTAATAAAAATGTGAAGATTACTTACCGCGGTTTATGCAAGTGTAGAGCATGGCGTATTCGTTAGGTTTATATGCAACAATCTTAAGGTATGCGTCAAACACTAAATCAGAATATAAGTGCATTAATATATTGTGAGGTACAAATTAAAGTTCTAGTTGCTAAGACTATTTTAATTTATACAGCCTACGTTACCACAAATATACGTGTTATTAATTTGCAAATTAAATATGAGTAGTCTGTTATATGATGTCTAATAATTTACATATTAATAATTATAAATAAAGATATATCTAAATTAAATTATAAATTTCGACCAAATTATCGTTTCGTATATGAACAGTTCATTATTATCCAATAACTTCAAAAACATAAGTATGAAATGAAATCTGAGATAACATTTTTGGAATGATTTCCACAAATGTTATTTTGTGTTAATATTCAATTTTGTGGTTGACTGTGTAAGAGAGGGATACTTTTTATAACATATTGTAATACCGAGATGTGATAACTGGGTTTATTTATTTGAATTTGACACCAATTTTATTACTGTTCCCTTTAAAGTTTTTGTCGTTGTCTTTGTCGAGTTTGTGTTGTGCCGATTGCACCTAAACATGACAACTCAGTGGACTACACTTTTCTTCTCGATGTCAATTCATGTTACGAAAATATTGATTACTATTTAATTATTAATTATCTTAAGTTGCGTTCACTATATTTATGTAAGAAAAATCAATGTATACTTACTGTCCTTAGGAAAAGGTTGGTCGACAAAGCTGGTTACATTCAAAGATTTACTAAAACATAAAAATAAAACTCTGTTAGTAAAATATAAGTGAAAATACTTTGATAAAATCAATAAAGTTAATGCATTATAGGATACATCAAGATCAATGTTCCAAAAATGTTCCCGAACACCAAATATCACTTATTATTATTACTAACTGTTTGAAAATGGTGATAATTAAAAGTATAGTATGATAAATCATTCGTTAACCATTGATTTAAAAAACTATTTGCAAAAGTAACAATGTTTAAACATTTTGATGCTGAATAACTCATTTAACCTTTATTTTTTATTACACGTTGAGGAATAGAAATAATAACGAATATATCTTCGTTTTTACTACTAACAATTTACTAGAAAACAATAACTGTACATTATTGTTTTTTACAACGTTGACTGCTCAATACTACATGACAATGGAAAGCTCTTGTGTACTATTACTGATAATTAGTTGTTTTTTTTGTATTTCGTGTATTAACAAACTACGAACAAACAAATTTGTAATATTATTCAGTAATAAATAATGTTGAAATATATTTTTGTCGTGATATTAGGCAATACAATGTTTTATTAAACACATGTGGGGTATGTTATCAATTATATTATTTTATGGTAATATAATACTAATATTATCAATCTGAATAATGTGGTATCGATGTTTCAATCTGTAACGGAACATTGTGTTTTTAAATTTTAACTCCAGAATCACCTTGCACACTTTGATAGACAGATAGTGATAGGCTACACCTTTTATTATTCACACGGAAATGCTTCTAAGTTCTTAGCAAAAATTTCACTCAGGTGATGCCAATTAAAAAAAAAAATAGTATGCACATTTAGATGTTGTAATTTTCTCCCTGTTCTCACGGACACCTGGTAAAATTAATTGTATTATTTTAGCGTAATATATTCATTAACCATGAAATCCATAATTATTGAATATTTGCCTATGAACGATTATAGGGCATTTTAGGGTATTTATGGTTCTAATTAACCATAGTTTATTAATAAGAAAAACTAAAACTATAAAATCTTGTGCCTAATTTTGTCTTGATTTTAGTACGTGGATTTGGTTTTATAAATTATTCGACAAGATAATTTGTTAGAAATACCACAACAAAGAATGTTAAAGTGATAAATTGCTCAACTTAACATTAACTTAAATTTGTTTTTAACATTAATTGTTCATCTGTTAGTGAAACATTCCCTTAAAATAACTCCTTAATATGAAAATTCCACTCTAAGAAGCGTCATAATGGCAAAAGTTATTTGTTTTATTTCAAATATTTGAAAGAAAGTTACTTCATATACATTATATTTGCTAAGCATTGACTTAGAACAATATTATTATACTTACTCTACAGATTTGTACGTTAGATTAAACATATTTTCATCTGAAGTTTTTTCAAATTTAATAGCGACACCATCCAAGTTATTAATGAATTTTACTTTCTCTTTTGAGCTGGCACTCGAGTACTTGAAGTAGTATTTTATCCCAGCAAGCTGAAAGTTAAGTAAACATAGTTATTAATAAAATAATCTTGAAGGAAAAGTGAACAAAATATTAATAATTTACACATATGCACGCACACTAGCTCGCAAGCACATACTTAGTGCAATCAAATAATTGCAATAACATGACTCCAAAAAATCGGAGATCGCAATGATAAAGTTTAATTTAACGATCTTTTAATTTTCTAAGTAGCGTTTTTAAATCAGTATGTTGCTTTAAACTAAAATATAATAAAAACCGCGCTACGAAATAGAATGAAGAAGTAAGGGTTAGGTAAATTTTAAATCTCAAAAACGGATATTTTATTCTTTTGTAATTATATTTTACAATGATATATTAGTTAATCTTGACTTAATTACAATGTGCAGATAATTAGATGTATGCCGTGCACCAAAGAAGAGACACATTGAGGATTTATAACCTGTGTTAAAAAAAAACTTTGTATCTTACTATTTTCATGAGTAAGTAGCTAGTACATGTCGAATTTACACTTCATAAAATACAATTTAATTAAATTGAGACCATCTATTTGAATAATCCTGTACTTATTACACTTTTTAAATATATAATTTACTTACATCAGCCAATCCGACATTAGGAACTTTCTTTGCCGACAGACACTTCTGTAAGTCGTTGTTTTCCCTACTACGAAACAAAGAAAACTCTTCCGTGTCTAAACATAATCCTCCAGCCACAGCCAACATGACAATCAGAGAGTAAGTCAACATACTTCTGTTTATGGTTTGTCTTGCTTCTTTACTGTAACAATTATAATGTTTAACAATTTTTTTTACGTTACACAATATATACACATGTTACGATCAATATCTGACAATAAATTCAATAAGGATTAACTTTATTGTAATAAAATAAAATAAACTGGAAAATAACGAAATTACTTATTCGTTATGTTTCATTATGTTTGTCAAGGATTTGAAGTGATAAAATAAGGAAATAAGTTCAAATAATCGTATGTCAGAAAATGTTTCGTTTTAGGTCTGTCTTTTTATATTTTTGAATTAAAAATATAATAATGTGGAAATGAGATACGCTCTTGAGGTATTGAGTCCATATTTGGCATTTAATGTATAACTGTTTACTCAGTATAGAAATAAAACAAGAATTTATTTCCAACATTTCCAAGCAACGGCAATAAAAATGTTGATAGTTAGAAATTTATTATGTTAGATATATAAAAACGTTGATATTTAGTAATCTACAATAATTGACTAAATTCTACTCGTCCTTTAAATCAGAAAGTGTCATATTTATTCATTTAATAATTGGATTGCAATCGATTATCAAGATATTATTGTTTGGTAATTGTATCAATATATCCTTCGTCATTATATGTTAAATATAGAGAAATAATCATTTAGGAAGTAAATTTAATATTTTCCCAGTCATTAGAGTGTAAACATTTTAAATAGATGAACTTTTAAAATTTACTAAATAACGACTTGGTTTTTTATACGGACAAAAATTTACACTTAAATTGTCATAACTAATTAAATTTCGAAGTTATATTTTTGTTTTGAAATTATGGAAAAAAGGGATAAAATAGAAAATTAAGTTTTTATAACCACTGGTTACCGGAGCTCTTTTATTCATTTTGATACACTGATCACATTTCAGAAATATAATCGTCCATAATTTCTGCGTTTGTATACATATAAAAATAAACTTAATAAATTCCACTCGAAAATTCACTATAATTTTTTGTATAGCAGTAAAATTCATGTTACATATCACCATATTATGAATATCCTTATAAACCAGTTGTTAATAAATTTGTAAAATTGGTTTATATGATATAGTAATTGGACTCGAAACTGTGTATCTGGGCCGTAACAAGTTCAAGTTACTGAAAGCTAAACGTTGCTCCTCTAAACCTATAATTAGGTATGGATATTAGATATGAAAGTATAATTCACAAGCAAAAATAAGTTTCCCAAATGGAAAAAATCCTGCTGTATGGTTAATGTTCCAAAAAAAACAACGTTTTAATTTTTTGCTATAGATTTTTAATTAATCCAAGATTAATAAATTGTGGGAAGAAGCTTTCACAAGACAAGATGAAAAGTTTAGATTTTTTCAATAATAGATGCAATGATGTTAATAAGATTATGCCTAAACATAAGATATTAGTCTCCTACAGTAGTTTGGGAGTTTATCTTTAATAAGAAGAAATACCGCCTATTTTTAATTGGAACAGCTCATAATCAGTACAAGCTATTTCAATCAAATTATGATGAAATATCAGTTCTGTCTAAAAAAAAAAAAAAAAAAAAACAATTAAATACAAATTACTGTTTATGAGTAATTTGGAAAAAAATTGACTACCGGCCGTGTTTTATTTATTTCTCTAATATACAACAACAGTAATATGTTTACATTTCATTAACACGTAAAAATAAATTTAATGTAACGTTAAACACTCACCAAATTATTTGCAGAAGGAACTCCTCTCCTCTGTTATTTGATGAGAAAACTAAATAAAAATGCTCTTTTATAGGTGTATTCGTTGTGTTATCAGATTAATTAAAGAGTGCTGATAACAGTAAACATGTTTGTCCAATTAGAATGTTGAAGTATTTTGAAGAATTTTAAAATTGATATTTACTGTTTAAGTTGTTTCTTAGATTTAGTAATTTGCGTTATCATGCTGAACATTTCCTAGTATTAAAATAGAATTCAAGGAGATAAATTGTCAGCAGTATTTAAAAATTGTTGAACCTAAATAATTCTCAAAACAGATTTAAAAAAATACCAATTTTAATATAACGGGAACATAATGTATCTCTGATATCTGAGAATAATTATAAATTGAACTTTTTCCAAATTTGTCGTTGTCTATAAATATAATCTAAATTGTCAAACGGAGATGTCAAGTCACTATAAATAGGTTGTCATCCTCGTGGTAATACTCAAAACATTATAACAATACTATCATTTCACGAGACTAATAACAAACCAGTGCGTAAAACTGAAAACAAAGCAAATTACGGGAGAAATATCTGGAGGTGGTGATAAAACGAACAAATTCTGTTAACTTTTACCAATGATACTCAGAGGTGCACTATTGAGTATTATTAATACATTTTGAGCCAATGACAACCAATCCGTTCTGTTTATGTTTTTATGTATTATATTTTGGGTAATTTTTTAAAAAACCGTTTGAGTAAATTTTTATTTTTTATTAAAATGAAAAAATAAGAAGGATAATTGTTCTTCAACGTATTACCGATTGATGATTACATATTTGCTCCCGGTTTGAGCTACAAAGAACTCTACAGATGTAGACAAAACCATTTTATAAACATTATTTTTTAGTTCTGAGGACCTAAAAGTTGATATCGCGAACAAATAAAAAGCTTTTATTTGCCGCATAACTCTCCTTATGCAACATACATGCTCACAATTTAAAAACCGATAAATATATTTGCTCAATCAAACTTCTAAAAGTTCTAAAATCATTGTTTTTCTTTTTATAATTAAAATTCCGGTTCCAGAATTATTAGAATAACAAGACATTATAGAGTAAACTTGTTGAAAGAAAATAACTGGGTTATTTTTATCTATTATAAAAACATCCAGGCTTCAGGTATTTTATTTTTATTAGACCAAAATTTTTCCATAATTTAAACACAAAAATATATTTATTATCAAAATCTGAAAATAAAACTTTAAACTACTGTCATTGGCACTTTTTGTTTTTACCTTACAACTTTTTTAAAATACGTATTTCAATGATAATTTGAAGGATGGGAATATCAATTGTCAATGTTTGTCCTAACAACTAGGGGAAATTAAGATCGATACTATAATATCAAATATATTACACACATATCAAAGCAGCATCTTACAGATTTACCACATATAAATGTAAAAATGATTTGTATTGTGTTCACAATTGTGTATATAAACATTTGTAAAAAATACAATTTTAAGTTACCTCTTCTACAACTTGTAAGGCCCTCAGGGTCTTAATTTAGTAAGTGCATACACAAATGGGAATCTCGAGGAACTCAAACTGGAATTACATTTTTTTGTAGTCTACGTCAGATCCCTTCGTTTCACCTTGTCTATCAGGTCGTTCTAGATCAACTCTTGTTATTTTCTGACTCTGAGGTAGTTACAGTATTTTTTAAAGGCCATGATGACAAAAGGGTTATTTCTCTCTAACAACAAAGTAAAGAAATAATAAAAACTTGTATTTCTTCATGTAGTTCTAGTGCACACTATCAAGGCTGTCCTACGTATACTACTTTAGAACTGTTTTTGCTATACCGTTAGCTGCTCTTCTGAGAGTATGTAAGTATTTACACCATGGATATAAATAATAATGGATCGCGCACTACCATAAGGAAGGGGTTCAGCTTTCCGGTCGCACTCTGCTACGTGTTGCGGGTTGCATTCACGACGTTTTGTAGGCTGACAGGGCAAAAGCGCTTAACCGTGTTGTTGTAAACCGTATGTTTAGCACGAGGCTAGTAGGGCTTAACCGAGCTTGCGTCGCGCGGGAAATCCCGGGTAAACTTACCGTAAACAGATTTTTAACAGCTGATTAAACCTCTCCCTTTCACACACAGGTTACATTTGGCGGGATATCGTCTCACTCATCATTCTTCTTCCACGCTTGCTGCTGTTGTTTCTAGCTGGGGTGTTTATGTATTGCTGACAGTTTTTTGTTTTGTTTTTAATAGAATTTGAGGTATGTTGTGCTTTGTGAAATTTATATTTAAATGAAATAACATTGAACTGTGCTGTTTATAACTGCTCGAGAAGATGGAGGAAAGAGAGCGACTTTTCTTTTCATTTTTAATAAATAATTCCATTATTTGTAATTATTATTATTATTCTTAATTTGCAATTACCAAAGTATGGTGACTACGGGATCCCACTACAAAGATAATGTATTATATTATATAAGCGGTTTTATTGTAAGGAAGTTAGCTTATAAAGTAAAATATGAGGAATGTTTTAAGTTATTGACAGCTGATGAATGTAGCTACACACATTTTACTAACTTTGTTTCCAGAGGGAAATTAGTTGGAGCATCCTAAGATGTGTTGTATTTTGTAAGATTATAAACTACAAATAAAGTTTAAATAAAAATGTTGGAAATAAACTAAACACACACAAAACCATTTTTGAAGTCTGTAGAGCATTAGCAGGAAATGTTTTTAAAGGCCACGTATCCAACGTGGACTTTGGGGAAGATACCCACGAAATTAAATTAGTAAAATCGATTGATAGCTTGTTTTATATAAAATTAATTATTTTAGCAAGGCAAAAGAAGAAACATTAGATTAGCAGCTGTGCATTCAAAAGTTGGCATTCGACAAAAGTTAACAAAACTTGTTTTGTTTAGTAATGTTTAATAATATTTA
This sequence comes from Aphrophora alni, assembly GCA_963513935.1. Classification (NCBI taxonomy): domain Eukaryota; kingdom Metazoa; phylum Arthropoda; class Insecta; order Hemiptera; family Aphrophoridae; genus Aphrophora; species Aphrophora alni. The sequence continues at coordinate 112,843,538 of OY740770.1, forward strand.
TTATTATAAGGCATTTTATCTCAATTAAGGTAATTTGTTGTGCAAATTAAAGACAAAAGTTTCATTGGATTCAATTGTTCTTTAATTTTCCCTGAGTGCTACCATAAATTAAACAAAGTGTATAATTGTCTTTGGTGCTTTAAGAGTGCGATCCATAGTTATTTATATCGATGGGTGAGTCATGTAAAAAGTTAACTTATTCATGTGTATCTTGATCCAATATATATTTTATTTTTATCAACTATTCCAAACTGGACAAGTCGTTTGGAAGAATGATAATTCTCAATAAAAACCTTGAAACGTGTTTGTAAAGCCTAAACGTCTAGGAAAGTTGCCGCGAGAGAATGTTAGAGTATTGTGCGGCGAGACGGATTTGCCCTTTCAGCCTTCAAAGTCCAGAACGCAACTACCGGTAGTAGTTTTGGGTTGTGGAGCGGCAGCTCGCGATCCAGTACTATTTATATCGATGTGCTACAATCAATATAGAACAATGAATTCATTATGGAATAACTAGTTTACCATCTAATGATAATATTTTGGAGCAGATGAAATGTTGTATGTAGGGTGTTTCATTAGGATAGGCCTGCAATCGTTCAAGAGTGGTTTGTTACAAAAAATAAGGAATAAAGGTCTAATAATCATCTGTTCTATAGAGCGTTCTTTCCCATTTCTATCTTTTTATTTGTCAATAAAAAATATAATAATGTTGAAATAAGATATATGGTTGAGATTTTGAGTTCATGTTTGGTTTTTGTTTTTAATATATAACAGCTTGCCGGTATGGAAATAAAACAACCCAACTAATTGCAAAGTTTAAAATGTGTTATACAAAAATTAAAAAAACGGCCGTAAAATGGAAAATGTAGCATTTTACTAAACGTGTTTACTTGAGCTGTTATCTTTCATATTGATATTCTGAAATACAATCGTTCATAATTACTACACTTTTATACATTTAAACATAAACGTTATAATTTTCACTAAATATTTTCTTATAACTGTAAAATCAATGTAACATATTACCATGCCATGATTACCTTTATGAATTAGTTGCTGATAAATTTTGAAAATTAATTTTTATGGTAGCGAACATGAAAATCTTTTAGTCAAGAAATAGAAACAAGATTTTTACGTTTATAAATTTAATGTATTTTAAATATGTTGTCAGTATGAACTTAGTTTTATAGTTTAAAATGTCCATTATTGATGTCGATACTGTCTTGAGTTCTATCAAGGGCCTTTGTGCAAAAAATAATTAAAATCTGTTAAGTATGAGTTCAAATACTTTATTTATAATCATAGTTGTAATTAATTTTCAAAACTTTGTTAGGCGGCCTCCTGCAATAAAGAAATAATTTGAAGATGGTTACCTATACCAAAATTAAATACATAGCCTATTGTTTAAACATAAAATTTTTTTATTATTTAAATTTTGTCCATAACTTCTTACATTGTATCTGTTGGACTAATGAATAGGAGGGTATTGTATAATAAATCCTAACTCAAGTAACTATGCACCGTGGTTATAACCCGTTTATGGTAGAGTTAAACTTTGCTCTTCTAAACACATAATTAGGTATTGAAGTATAATTCAAATGCATAAATTTCATTTTCTGAAATAAAAACAAATCCTGGTGAAGGGTTACAATTACAAAACTAGAGCGACTCGAGTTGGAAAGCATGCAAAGAATGTTTGAATAATATGAAGCTCTTTTTAACATGTTTTGTACGTCACGTTGATGAAACAACAATTCTTTAATTTCTTGGGCAAGGTTCTAGATATTTATATAACTAAATATCCAATAATTAAAAATTGAGGGAATAAAATTGAAAAATACCGAGATACAAAGTTTCGATTTTCTCAATAATGGCTGCAACGATGTTAATAAAACTTTTCCTAAATGTAGTCATTAACCCAACAATAAAATATAAATCTCCATTTACACAAAAAAAACAGTTTGGGAGTTTCGGTTTATAAAAAGAATTTTCGCCAATATCTCACAATCGGTGATTATTTGATTATTATTATTTCTGATTTGGCTATGTCAATCAATTTGTATAGCAAATTTTGTTTCATGAGTAATTTGGAAAATAAACTAAAAAGTCAGTGTCTGTGATTTTTTCTACTAAATCTCAATAATTGTAATATTATGTTTTCATTTATTTAAAATTAAAAATTAAATTTATTTTAACAATAAAATAAATATTCACCAAAATATATCCATAAGGAACACCTTTGATATGTAATGAAAAAAAAAATTGCACTTTTATTTGTGTATTCATTTTGTTATCAGATGAATTAAACGAGTGCTGATAATTATAACCATATTTAACACTTAGAATTAATTTTGAAGTATATAAATTGTACCTCTAACTGCTTTTAAATTGTTTCCAAGAATTAGTAAGTAATTTTTGTTATCAATTCACGTCCTGTTGCTACTTTAAAACAGAATTGGTAGGACATAATATTAAAAATGTGTTCTAAATTATCAACAGAAATACATTTCAAAACTGATTATCTATAACACGAAATTTATAAACGGGAACATAACGAATCTCTGACATCTGAGAATTATAAATTGAACTTTCCAAATTCGTCGTTGTATACATGACATGTGTCTAGAAATATAATCTAAAGTACCAAACGGAAAAGTCAAGTCACTATAAATATTTTGTCATGCAATTTCATCCTCGTTTAAATGGTCAAAACTTGGCTAACAATATTATCGTTTCACGAGATCCACCTAAAAGTTTTGATTGAAAGAGATCATCAGCTATTTTGAAAATAGATAACAACATTGCATGGGTCGACGAATAGGCAGGCATGCTATGGAAAGTATTTTACAATTCTATTAGCTTACCGGTGAAAAGTAATATTCTAATTTAATTGTCTAATTTGATATTTTGTAGGTTTAAAAAAATCAGATCTATTTCATGCATGATTTTTTTAAATGTTTGATGTAAGATGGTGGTAATTCATTTTTATGTCATGAAACTTAGTTCAAGCAACCATGAATAAACTTTGTTTGATCTCAAATCGAATAAACAGAGAGTGTTTGAAAAGTTAGGGATACGTTTACCTTTATATGTCTTGAGGCGGTTTTATATTTCTATACTGTAACCTAAAATTAAAATTGCAACCCTCTTAAGATTATTTTCAACTACGTCATATAACAGTTTGTTTTTTAGCATTATTTTGGTTTAGCTGGTGAGAACTTCATTTAATTTTATTTGTGTAATATATTTTTGTCTTGTCTTTCCATGATCTTAACATGAAGTTTCTTATGACCCCGTACATCTATATACAAACGAATCACACCCATAATATTTATATGGGGAAAATTCTAAAATGATTACTTATTAGTGTAACCCCTCGATATTGATTAATCTTATAATATTTAGAAATACCTGATAAGATAATCTGAAACGACAAGAAAGTTTGGGTAGTGAAATTCTAATACAATTCTAATACAATTACGTTGATTGGGGTAAATGTATATTCTTGACTCATTGAACCGTTCAAAATGACATATTACATGATCATATTATCGCCTTTTTGAAAATTTTAAAAGTTGAAGTATATTGTATCTAACCATGGTAAGGAAAACAGTAGGATTTAATCAGTAACTTATATTCCCTTTATACGTTTCACTTAGTAAGATAACTTGGATTGTACTCTGCTTTGAGCATTGTTTGAGACTAGTTTTAACTGCTCAAAATATTACTCTGTTTATTTGATATTGACATTATTACTGACAATCTTTACGCAATGTGTTCAACATATTGTGAGCGTGTTAATATGGAATTTGATAATGGTGGGATTCATAGGTTCATTAAGTGGAATGGGTTATTGTGAAAAATGATATCAATTTAGCGTATATAAAAAAACTAGATACTGTTTTACATATTTGATTTAGAAATTAGCAGTTTCGAATATTTGAATTACTTTTTTTATTGAATACAGTTTTACGATGAATATATTTGTAAAATTGCTTTAAATGAATATATACATATTAACCAATAAAGAAAATACTTAAATCTCCCTCAACACAGTTGTAGTAAGCTACTATTACCACCTTTCATAGTACGTACGAATTATGTTGCCTAGAACCTCTTAGTCTGTCGAAATGGTTATCTGCCTTGAGTGTTTGTTAAATGAAGTATTTCTCCTTTGATAAATGAGTGGAGGCTAGTCATACATATTGGTAGACTGATTGTGATACACCCTGTATTTTACGAACTAAACATTTTGTTCAGTTCAAAATCAAAATAATTTCATTAAGTTGTCTGCATGATTTTTAAAAAAATAGTATAAACATGTAGCTCTTGTAAACTCCCCTTGTAGTCACACCATTTTGTGCCACAGTCAGGAATTATAATTAAAAATGTCTACGTTAGTGGAGACAAGAATAAAATTACTGAATATTTGAAAGCTAATATCGTTATTAGCCATCAAAACCTTATATATTTAATGTAGGCCTATGCCCTTATATTGGGCGTTTTAAAATATTTATGGTTTAAATAATCTTTATTAATTATTAGGAAAAAATATTATAAATTACCATCTTTAATATGGTGAAATTACAAACATTAGTTGATTGTTCTACTACTAAACCCCATTACAAGAGCTAAAAAAAACAAAAAAAAACAATGATTATTTCATTAATTTTTCCTAATTTTGCAACGATTTCGGTATATAGACATGGTTTTATAAATTATTCAGCAACTTCGTTAGTCAGAAATAGTAGATTAAACATTTAAAAAAATCAATGTAACGAGGTGAAAATTTGTGTTGACAACTGTTAAGCTGTATGGTCTACATTTCCGTAAAATAACTACTTACTATCACCTTTCCATTCTAACTAGTTTCATTGTGACAAAAGTTATGTAATAGTGTTCATATCATCAACATGTATAAAACATTTTCATGTAAAATAAACCATCATCAAAATTTTTCAGAAAGAACATCAGTTATATTCATAAGGAAACAAAACTTATTTGCTCATTTGACTTATATGTTCATTCGATGTGTTATGATATGAATGAAAACTCATGATAATTATAACTATATCTGTGCACTTATAATTTGAAGTACCACTTATTAACTGTTTGGATTATTCGAAAGATGTATTAATTGTGTTATCAAATAGGCTTCGTGTGTCGTCCTGTGGGCTTCCAAGTAAGTAAAACTTTAAAATATAATTAGACCGACCACAAGTTTGAGCTATTGTTTTTGAAATTTACAAAGGAAATACATCCGTAAATCTATTATCTATAATACCAATTTTAATTAAAGACAACCTAATCAATTTCTGGTGTCTCAGAATTATAAATTGGAGATTTCTTCGCATTATTTCATTGTGTACTTGTGTCTATAATTGGCAAAGATTTTAAGCAAGATTGCCAAAGGAAGATTCAAGCCACTGTAAACTGGGGTTAAAAAATTTATCGTCTTTCGAAACATTTAGCTTACTTTAAACTCTTTTCTATTTATTATCTCTTGCAAAACTGTAGTTATTATCTATCTACGACACTATTTGGTTATTTAAGGGCTAGGGATATTTTACATTCTTTTCTTTATTTTGTATAGGACAATGACTACCGAGAAAATCTAACGTAATAGAAAATTCTAACCTATTGACTTCCTTTACTTGGGGTTTTAAAAAGATTCCAAAAAAATAGCCCTTATTATAAAAGATGATAAAGTTATTTGATTTATGTATCACTTTTGACCTCTCACCATCTGATGTTTAAAGAAGAAAAAAATTGGGCTTAAATATAGCCACTCACATAACAGGCTGTTGCTGCAAAACTTACTTAGTTGTCTTAATAACAATCTTAAACGGGGTACATGTTTCTTTTCAGCAATGATTACAAATTTACTTATATTGTAAATGTATTTATATCCTAAACATGAAGTAAAAGTGGTTACATTACTCCACAGGTTGTGATTGGTAGGCAGTTCATGGTCTCTTGTATATTAGATATTTACTAAATACAAAAGCGTAAAATTTTCTGTAAAAAACACAGTATATAAACCTAAAGTATTATTTGGGGTGGGGGGGGTTACTTCACCTCACTTTAAATGTAAATTTGAAGATATAATCTAACAATCGCTGATAAAGTTTTACGATTTATCCTTCATACGTAGATATTATACGTCATGGTACGTAGATATTTAACAATAACCTATACTTTTGACAGTGGCTTTAGGCTACTGAGATTAATGTCACGTAATAGATGAAGTTGGAGTACAGTAATTTTTTTAATTGATTTCTCAACTATTCCTTAAAATTCATTAAAAATGAATATAGGATGTTTTCAGCATTAACTAGGATAAAGATTATAGGTGTTTTAAATATTGTATTAAATATATGGTTTTTAAGAGATTTGACAACACACTTTTAATACTATTTGAAATGGTGGGTTTTAAAATTATACCATGAAGTTGAACCTGAAAAAATACATATAACGAATTCCCTTTTAAACATTATATGTTTCGAAAAAAGACGGACATGAAATACAAGCATTTTGGGTGGTGTTGACAGCTAAGGTTTTCATTATTTATATATTAATAAATTATTATATTAACTATATAACGCTACACAACCCCCACCCCTTTTGAAAGGGTAGCTAATTAAAAATGTATTTATGGGTGTGGAATATTGCGCCTTTTTAAAACGTTAGTTTCGTTGTTTATTTTAAATTAAAAACTGTTTTTCCGCAACTATGCAAACTACAAACCTGAGTAGTTTCAAGGTCAGGAGCTCTCTACACGTTCTCCAGAACGTCGCCAGTATTACAAGTCTCTGCTGGTGTTAACTGTTTCTTCACATTAATTTGTCAAGCAACAATTTTGAATTTTTGCTGCGCAACTAGTTTCTTTAATAAAATTTTCTTGCTTAGAATAATAATCAATCAATAAGTACTAATCAATTGTCAGAACTTGTATTTATTTCTAAAAATGTATCTCCCACGGAAAAATAAAGAAAAGGGAATATTTCTCTGGAACGTATGTTAAATTAAAATAAGGAATTCACACTTTTCTAGTTTACAGAAATAAAAATATTAAAAGAATACAAAATATTAGCTTAATAATTCATTCGAAAATTAGCCATCAGTAATATGTATAGATAAATTATACATTACTCTTTGAAAAAATATGAATTAACAGCCTTTATTACGTCATAAAATATCTCTAAGTGTTTAGGCCATGACTTTATATAAACGGCTTACGAAATATTAAGGGTAAAACTTTTTAGCGGCAGAGAAAAAATATTTGGTTGTTCAATCTGATAAATGTTTTTTAGCCTACATTGTTACACATTTATTTTGTTAAATTGACCCGTAAATGTTTTAGTTTCAAGGTACAATAAGAATGCTTTTTGTTGAGAACACAATGTCTCTTATTGTGTAGTTACTATTGACCTGATCAATTTAATATACTTAAACTATTAGAAATGTCATATTACCAGTATTAGGAACAATTTATCATTTATTCAGTAACGTTAAAACAGAAATAAAAACTATATCATTTGTTAATGAAAAGTTTTGAACTGTTTCCACAAAAACTAATTTTGTTTATTATTTAGGTTTTGAGGGTAATTGTTTGAATAATGTAATACAATTTGATTACACCTTTATGTTAATTTGTTATACTTTGATGTGTCTACTGAAGTTATATAAAAAATTTACAATATGATTTTATATTTATATACCACTAATCTACAACCATCCCACGCCTATCCCTTCCACGGTCGTAAGGATAACTATTTTAAAACGCAAATAGAACTAAATACAATCTTGTATTAAAGGGTTTATTAAAAAATTGAAATATAAATTTTAAAGAATCAGCTTCGATTACTCAAGGCAATTGAGTTTTTGGTAATTGGTTTGGTATTAGAATTCACCATTTCACACGTTAATGTACAATAAAAGATTATTTTTACCATTATAGAAGCCTGTCCAATTAGCAAGATTACACATTGTATACAAGAAAAATCCTACTTCTATTAACAAAAACAAAATGTGTTTTTAGCAGGGGGGGATTAGAGGAAAACTGTGCTTTGAGAAGTTGTAACGCCAGCTAAATAAACCATAATAATCGTAACACATAAGTTACCAAGAGTGTAGATTATATTTAGACTGCTTTAATAACGTCCTCTGTATCGTGCTACAATCTAGTGGCCAACTCTGAGAACGGTATCGGACGATCTTGTCAACCGACCTTTTACCTACCCCAACCTTCTATTATTTTAGTACATAGTCTGAAGGCCGGCTCATTGAATCTCAACGCTGAGTCACATCATGTAAAACATTCAGATAGTTTTCTTTCTTTAATTTATTTCGACTCTTCATCAAAATTTGTTTCGGTAAGCTTATTCTAAATTAATTATGTACCAAATTTAAAAAGTACTTTCAGTGCATAATGTGCAGTTCACCGAATATTCATGGATGACCTTCATTCATGTTAATAGCTCGTTAGCCTTCGTCGACCAACTCCAGGTAACAAGTTTAAATTAACCATATTAAAAATTATATATATCTTTTAATTTTAATTGCAGAAATGTATTGTTTAGAAGTAATTTAATCATAATTATATTTTTGAATAATCAGTAATTTCTTTGAAAAACATAATTTCTTATAAAAAATAAAGTAACCATTCTTCTTTTTAAAAATTAGCTTAAAATCAAATTATAATCTTTAAGATAATCATAAAATCAAAGTATGAATTAATCAATCTTTCATTTTAATTAGAATCATTTATTTTTTTTATTACTTGCAGTTTGTACCAGTTTTGATTTCAGACAAAGACCGAGCTATCTTGGTTTCTTTATTTATGAAAATTTATTTTCTAATTTCCTTTTGAAGACATTTTTGTAATTTGTGAAAATATTTTTTAACTACTTTGAAACTAACTTCATTACATGTAAATATCTTGTTAAAGAACCTGTCTAAGATTGCTTAAACCTTCTGTAACAAGTCACCTTTTTGTGCAGCAAATGCTGGTTCAAGGTCGAGAGAACAAAAGAACTTTAAACTAAGCAGTATTCAAGTTTAAAAAGATCTCAGGACATCGTAACTCGTAAGAGTTTAATTTATGAACAACCTTTTGAAAGTGTGCCTTATTAAGGTACAAAATGAACTTTAGCTGTATCTGTTAAAAACTTTAAAAAAAATAATAATGAAGTGAACTAACCTTGGTGATTATTTCTTGGTGAAACAAAATATGTACAAAACTCTAAATTAATACATGGATGGGATAGCGTGCATTTCTTTCGGCTTCACGACCCCAAAGGGGTTATTTTTCTAAATTAATAAAATTGACGTCAATAAAATTTTCTTTTTCTTTTTTTATAAACATCATTTAAACAAAAATATTTTTTTTAAACATACATTTTCAAAAACTAATCTCTTTGTTTTTTTAGTTGGCCAACTTAGTATTTAAGAACTTTAATAAATAAAATTGTAATAATTTATAAGTAATTTGGTGATTGAAATTTTGTTAGATTTAATATACCTTTTGGACTCAAATTTATTTTCAATAATATTTTTACAGGAAATTTGTTTTTTCTCTTTAAAATTTTATCAGTAACTATTTTAATGGGGGGAGGGGGGAATTTAAATAAAATATAAATTTATTAAGGGCATATAACTATACAAAAAATTAATCTTTTGTTAATTTTAAAAACTTGTTTGTTAATAAAAAAAAATTACTAAATAAGTGTATTGTTAACTTATATTTACAGTTTTGGTGTAAATGGTTAATTTATCTTACGTTAATAAATTACAGCACTGTTCAGAAGTTTCTTAGTTTCTTTCAAACATGTTACCAACCTGGTTACAATAATTTCAAAATTTTATAAAAACAAAAAATCCTTGGTAACAAAGTGTCAAATTGGAGTGGCCAAAATGTTCAAGCTATAAACAGCATGATAGTGATTTATTAGGTTGTAAAACTTCAAACTTGCAAATGTAGGAATTGGTGTCGTTGTGCTTAAAGGAGAGAAAGTAGACATATTTTCAATGATTATTTTATTTACAATTTGATAATCAACATTTTACAAATATTATGTTTTTTATTAACATATGTTCAGTTACCTCTTTATTAAGTGTACCTATTCTAAATCAAGAAGTTCGGGATGCGTCAATGGAAATTGGATAAAGTTGGATTTAAAGTGTAGCTCCTTGTCCATTGTTAGAGGCACGTCTAGGTTATTATTGAGGCTGGTAGTAAGCAACTGTCTCTCGACAATTACTACTGAATCTGAAAAATATAACAAAAATTAGTATTTGTAATTTAAATTTGTCTTGGTCACATGTTTAAAATTACTAATGAGAAGTAGTTTCTGATATTCTTTATTTCAATGTACAATTTTATGCTAAATGTGATTTCTAAGCACGACCATTGGTATCTAGCTTTGTTTATCATTATATGGTTTACTTTTCTTCTTATGCTTTGTTTGTCATTTTATGGTTTACTTTTCTTCTTATGCTTTTTTTATCATTTATTGGTTTACTTTACTTCTTATGCTTTGTTTGTCATTTTATGGTTTACTTTTCTTATTAAATTTTCGTCATCCTAGCGTATTTAGATAAGGGCTGGACTGGCATGCAGCAACTCAAATTCAAATTTTCGAGTCCGGTTTTACCCGTATATTAAGATACTTGTCGGTTGTTATTAGTTAGTTTAATTGGAGGAATATAAAAATAAACGTCAATCAGTTTTTGTCCTTAATATGATTATAAAATAATAACTATGAATGGCAACTTTGGAATAATCTTTCCCCCAAATTCCTAAAATGACTACTTTGGTTTCAAAAATTGTATTCTATTTTATGTAATTATAAAGTTAGGAAGAAAATGATGTAAAAGATAGATTTTTACATTTGTTTCTTTAATTTTAACTAGATCCCTTAAATTATTTTTTATATATTGAAAAATATTTCGATGTCTTGTTTTAGTTATAATAAAGTTTTTTTATTACAAATTGAAATTTGTATTCATGAGGAAGAGTTTCCATAAAATAGAACAAAGCCATTTTAAATTCATACATTAATTAATTATTAAAAAAATAAGTAATAAACACAAAACAAACTATATTGATACTCTGTTCATATATGTGTTCTTTTAACGCTGTTTATTATAAATTTATGAATCTACAATAATGACAAACACGTATTTTTTAAAATTTAAGTATGTTTGGTCGTGTTACAATCAATTTCAGGACATGACTTACCAAAAATGTAATTATAATAATTTATATTTAGTCTCCTGGATTTGATGAAAAAGGGGAGACTGATTTCGAACTAAAGTTAGAATTTCTATGCAGAACAAAATTTTTTTTCTATAAATTATTAAAAATGTGAAGATTACTTACCGCGGTTTATGCAAGTGTAGAGCATGACGTATTCGTTAGATTTATATGCAACAATCTTTAGGTATGCGTCAAACACTAAATCAGAATAAAAGTGCATTAATAAATTGTGAGGTACAAAATAGGATTCTATTTGCTAAGACTATTTTAATTTATACAGCCTAATTTACTACAAATATACGTATTATTAATTTACTAATTAAATATGAGTAGTCTGTGGTATATGATGTCTAATAATTTACATATTAATAATACATAATAATGTGTAATTAATTAATAATTAATTACATATTAAAAAGTAAGAGAGGGATACTTTTTATCACATATTCTAGTATCATGATGTGATAACTGGGTTTATTTGATTGAATTGGACCACAATTTTATTACTGTTCCCTTTAAAGTTTTTTTTTCGAGTTAGTGTTGTGCGGATTGCACCTAAACATGACAACTCAGTGGACTACACTTTTCGTCTCGATGTCAATTCATGTTACGAAAATATTGATTACTATTTAATTATTAATTATCTTAAGTTGCGTTCACTATATTTAAGTAAGAAAAATTAATGTATACTTACTGTCCTTAGGAAAAGGTTGGTCGACAAAGCTGGTTACATTCAAAGATTTACTAAAACATAAAAATAAAACTCTGTTAGTAAAATATGAGTGAAAATATTTTGATAAAATCAATAAAGTTAATGCATTATAGGATACATCAAGATCAATGTTCCAAAAATGTTCCCGAACACCAAATATCACTTATTAATATTACTAACCGTTTGAAAATGGTGATAAATAAAAGTATAGTATGATAAATGATTCGTTAACCATTGATTTAAGAAACTATTTGCAAAAGTAACAATGTTCTAACATTTTGATGCTGAATAACTCACTTAACCTTTATTTTTTATTACACGTTCAGGAATAGAAATAATAACGAATATATCGTAATTTACTAGAAAACAATAACTGAACATTAATGTTTTTTACGACGTTGACTGCTCAATACTACATGACAATGGAAAGCTCTTGTGTACTATTACTGATAATTAGTTTTTTTTTGTATTTCGTGTATTAACAAACTACGAACAAACAAATTTGTAATATTATTCAGTAATAAATAATGTTGAAATATTTATTTGTCGTGATATTAGGCAATACAATGTTTTATTAAACACATGTGGGGTATGTTATCAATTATATTATTTTATGGTAATATAATACTAATATTATCAATCTGAATAATGTGGTATCGATGTTTCAATCTGTAACGGAACATTGTGTTTTTAAATTATAACTCCAGAATCACCTTGCACACTTTGATAGACTGATAGTGATACACCTTTTATTATTCACACAGAAATGCTTCTAAGTTCTTAGCAAAAAATTCACTCAGGTGATGTCAATTAAAAAAAAAAATTAGTATACACATTTAGATGTTGTAATTTTCTCCCTGTTCTCACGGACACCCGGTATTGTTAGGCAAATTATAACTTCTTATTTACCATATGTACATTTGTTGGCAGACGAAATTAATTGTATTATTTTAGCGTAATATATTCATTAACTATGAAATCCATAATTATTGAATATTTTCCTATGAACGATTATAGGGCGTTTTATGGTATTTATGGTTCTAATTAACCATAGTTTATTAATAAGAAAAACTAAAAATATAAAATCTTGTGCCTAATTTTGTCTTGATTTTAGTACGTGGATTTGGTTTTATAAATTATTCGACAAGATAATTTGTTAGAAATACCACAACAAAGAATGTTAAAGTGATAAATTGCTCAACTTAACATTAACTTAAATTTGTTTTTAACATTAATTGTTCATCTGTTAGTGAAACATTCCCTTAAAATAACTCCTTAATATGAAAATTCCACTCTAAGAAGCGTCATAATGGCAAAAGTTATTTGTTTTATTTCAAATATTTGAAAGAAAGTTACTTCATATACATTATATTTGCTAAGCATTGACTTAGAACAATATTATTATACTTACTCTACAGATTTGTACGATAGATTAAACATATTTTCATCTGAAGTTTTTTCAAATTTAAGAGCGACACCATCCACGTTATCAATGAATTTTACTTTCTCTTTTGAGCTGGCACTCGAGTACTTGAAGTAGTATTTTATCCCAGCAAGCTGAAAGTTAAGTAAACATAGTTATTAATAAAATAATCTTGAAGGAAAAGTGAACAAAATATTAATAATTTACACATATGCACACACACTAGCTCGCAAGCACATACTTAGTGCAACCAAATAATTGCAATAACATGACTCCGAGAAAACGGAGATCGCAACGATAGAGTTTAATTTAACGATCTTTTAATTTTCTAAGTAGCGTTTTTCAATCAGTACGTTGCTTTTAACTAAAATATAATAAAAACCGCGCTTCGAAATAGAATGAAGAAGTAAGGGTTAAGTAAATTTTAAATCTCAAAAACGGATATTTGATTCTTTTGTAATTATATTTTACAATGATATATTAGTTAATCTTGACTTAATTACAATGTGCAGATAATTAGATGTATGCCGTGCACCAAAGAAGGGACACATTGGGGATTTACAACCTGTGTTAAAAAAAAAACTTTGTATCTTACTATTTTCATGAGTAAGTAGCTAGTACATGTCGAATTTACACTTCATAAAATACAAATTAATTAAATTGAGACCATTTTTTTTTGAATAATCCTGTACTTATTATACTTTTTAAATATACAATTTACTTACATCAGCCAATCCGACATTAGGAACTTTCTTTGCCGACAGACACTTCTGTAAGTCGTTGTTTTCCCTAATACGAAACAAAGAAAACTCTTCCGTGTCTAAACAAAATCCTCCAACCACAGCCAACATGACAATCAAAGAGTAAGTCAACATACTTCTGTTTATGGTTTATCTTGCTTCTTTCCTGTAACAATTATAATGTTTAACCATTTTTTTTACGTTACACAATATATACATAAGTTACGATCAATATCTGACAATAAATTCATTATGGATTAACTTTATTGTAGTAAAATAAAATAAACTGGAACATAACGAAATTACTTATTCGTTATGTTTCGTTATGATTGTTAAGGATTTGAAGTGATAAAATAAGGAAATAAGTTCAAATAATCGTATGTCAGAAAATGTTTCGTTTTAGGTCTGTCTTTTTGTATTTTTGAATTAAAAATATAATAATGTGGAAATGAGATACGCTCTTGAGGTATTGAGTCCATATTTGGCATTTAATGTATAACTGTTTACTCAGTATAGAAATAAAACAAGAATTTATTTCCAACATTTCCAAGCAACGGCAATAAAAATGTTGATAGTTAGAAATTTATTATGTTAGATATATAAAAACGTTGATATTTAGTAATCGACAATAATTGACTAAATTCTACTCGTCCCTTAAATCAGAAAGTGTCATATTTATTGATTTAATAATTGGATTGCAATCGATTATCAAGATATTATTGTTTGGTAATTGTATCAATATCTCCTTCGTCATTATATGTTAAATATAGAGAGATAATCATTTAGGAAGTAAATTTAATATTTTCCCATTCATTAGACTGTAAACATTTTAAATAGATGATCTTTTAAAATGTACAAAATAACGACTTGGTTTTTTATACGGACAAAAAGTTACACTTAAATTGTCATAACTAATTAAATTTCGAAGTTATATTTTTGTTTTGAAATTATGGAAAAAGGGATAAAATGGAAAATTAAGTTTTTATAACCACTGGTTACCGGAGCTCTTTTATTCATTTTGATACACTGATCACATTTCAGAAATATAATCGTCCATATTTTCTGCATTTGTATACATTTAAAAATAAACTTAATAAATTCCACTTGAAAATTCACTATAATTTTTTGTATAGCGGTAAAATTCATGTTACATATCACCATATTATGAATATCCTTATAAACCAGTTGTTAATAAATTTGTAAAATTGGTTTTTATGATATAGTAATTGGACTCGAAACTGTGTATCTAGGCCGTAACAAGTTCAAGTTACTGAAAGCTAAACGTTGCTCCTCTAAACACATAATTAGGTATGGATATTAGATATGAAAGTATAATTCACAAGCAAAAATTAAGTTTCCTAAATGGAAAAAATCCTGCTGTAGTGTTAATGTTCCAAAAATAAATCGACTAGAATTGGAAAGAATTATAACTTGTTGTGTATATCACTTTGAAGAAACAAAACATTTTATTTTCTTGGACAACGTTTTAGTTTTTTGCTATAGCTTATTATCCAAGATTAATAAATTGTGCTAACAAGCTTTCACAAGACAAGTTGAAAAGTTTAGATTTTTTTCAAAAAAAGATGCAATGATGTTAATAACATTATGCCTAGACATAAGATATTAGTCTCCTATAGTAGTTTGGGAGTTTCTCTTTAATAAGAAGAAATACCGCCTATTTTTAATTGGAACAGCTCATAATCAGTACAAACTATTTCAATCAAATTTTGATGTAATATCAGTTCTGTCAAAAAAAACTTAATTAAAAACAAATTACTGTTCATGAGTAATTTGGAAAAAAAATAACTACCGTCCGTGTTTTATTTATTTCTCTTATAAACAACAACAGTAATGTGTTTACATTTCATTAAGACATAAAAATAAATTTAATGTAACTTTAAACACTCACCAAATTATTTGTAGAAGGAACTCCTCTGTTATTTGATGAGAAAACTAAATAAATATGCTCTTTTATAGGTGTATTCGTTGTGTTATCAGATCAATTAACGAATGCTGATAACAATAATCATAGAATGTTGAAGTATTTTGAAGAATTTTAAAATTGATATTTACTGTTTAAGTTGTTTCTTAGATTAGTAGTTTGCGTTATCGTGTTGATTATTTCCTAGTATTAAAATAGAATTCAAGGAGATAAAATGTGACCAGTATTTAAAAATTGATAAACTTTAATAAACCTCAAAACAGATTTTTAAAAATAACAATTTAGTTATAAATAGCTGATACATTTTATTATAATATCAGAGCGGTCAATATTTTGATTTTCGGTCATTATTAAACAAAATGTCGTAGGGAAACAATTTTGTTTTACATTGCAGGTGTTGTGTGTACAATAAGATGATATACATGTAATAACAGATTTTATTCCATTTAAGTGTAAGAGATAAAAAATAGATTATTTTTTTTTCAACAATTTGAATTATGGACTTTTGTTTTGATTTCCTGTCCTTTTATTTGTTGATATGATGTAAATTAGTAGACAACGCCTAAAAAGTAAGATGGAATAATTTGTTTAAAAATAATTAATTCTGATATATAGTCGAGGCCAGATCTACTGGCAAGACAAATATGATCCCACAGTCTTGAACATTATTATAATTTATTATCATTAGACAGAAAGCGTAATGCGAAAATTGTGACAGTATTTTGGGCGCTTGGCGCTAACAGCCAGTAGACCTATTAAAGGAAATAAGCTCATACTGATTGACCCTTTAGTAGAGTGGCAAATTTTGGGAAGTGTTTATAGAATAAAAACTGTTTTTATAAACATATGTCTAAACTTATTTAGTTTTTCTCTATCTGTTACCCCCCCCCCCCAACAAGTTGTATAACTTCAAAAAGGATTAAGAAATGTATAACACTATTTTCAGAATGAAGTTTGCAGTGTACCACAAAATGTCATAATTTTTCACCTAATCGTTTCAAAACGGCGTTGGTTTGACGTATTTGATTCCAACTGTTGTAGAAAAAGTTGATTTTAAAAAGTACGTTTTGTACTTAGCGCTTTTAACTCTGAACAAGATATTTTATATAAATTTTATGTTTATTTTATGTTTAAGGATAGCCGAAATATTAGTAAAATACTTATTAAAACTAATTATGTTTTAAATTACTAGAATATACAAAATCTGTCTTTTGTTTTCCAACACCTCCTAAGTCAATTTTAAAAATTAATTTGTTTGCTAACTACTAGATGGCTAAGAAAATATATTTTTTATTACAGTAATTGACCAATAAATATTAAATCTTATAGTCTTTACTATCCCACTATATGAAAAGGAAGATAATATTCAGCATTAAAATATTATAAATGTCTTAACTACTTCCTATAATCGCGAGTTTTCAAAAGATTTCTTATTTAACATTTTAAATAAACACTATATTGAAACGGTTAATTTAATAAATATGAGATTTTTGGTACCTGCAATATAAATACGAGATTTCGTTCAAAATTTATATCTGGTTTTGGAAAAAAGACAACCAAACAAATGTTAAACATAACCGAAGATTTTTTTAATGTTAAATTGATGTATATTAATGAGCAGAATTCCATTCCAAAGTTTGGCACCATACTTACTGGAAATGGTGTAATTAACAATTAGGACCATCTTCATGGGAACACCTACATCAGGCAGTATGAAATAACAATAGGTTATCCAACAGCACCGTTTTCACACTAATTTCTAATGTATATGCACTATACCGAACAAATAATTATTTTATAAAAATAAGGTATTTTTCCAATAATAAATAAAACGAAATACAACTTTTCCTTAATATTCAAAAGATATAAATGTTTTTTTTTATCACCCTATTTTGATTTCATGAGGAGGGAGGTAAGAGTGGATACTCAAAATTTTTGTCGAGTGACAAACTATAAAATACAAATTTCTAAACAATATGTCCAATACAATATGGCGGAATGAAACTAAATAAAATTCTAGTTTGTATTCAATAAGTTTTTAATATCTTCTCTCTTATTTAGAATATATTGTCTCAGTTGATTGTGAATCAAAGCTTTTTGCAGTGTTGGGGAAGTAATTTCAAAATTCCAAACAGAACATTGGTCGAATAACATTTAAGTGTTGTAATACATATTTATGAAATTTTTTTTAAATTGTTAATCTGAATCAAAGGAGGCGCCTAATGATAATTGTACAAATTATTTTGTTATTTAAATAAACAATTCACGAACATATATAAATTAGGAAATCCGACAGGGCCGAGTTCCTGACATGAACGTGGTCTTCTTTCACATATGCACAGCTTCGAGGTTCACCAGGAAAGAGAGCCTGACACACAGCAGACGTCAAGAGTGTAGTAATATACTCAATTACAAGGTTGAGAAAACCTGTGTAACAACTCTGTTTAAAGAAAGATATATTCCTTCGTAAGACTCCTTAATACGCTAATGTAACATAACATATCATTCAAGGTTAAGGAATTACATTTGGAGGATCTGCTTGTATTATCTTATATGATCGGGATGGGTAAGTACCTAGATACCGCACATCAACTTGTATTCTGTATCGGTGTGCGTAAGGTTTTTGTACAGATTATTCGTATTATTTATTAGAAGTCTTGAAATAGGAAAATAAAATTGCGTAATCTCTTCATGACTTAGACTGTTCTCGGAAACATTTTGTTTTATGTAGAGTAAAATATAAAATTATTTCTATAAAAAATAAGAAATCTTTGTTAATTACGTATCTCCTCGACTACTTATAGAACCTTTTAAGATAAATGAAACCAGTGGCAAGTGGTTATATTTCAACAAACTACATCCGGTTTAAATGAGTACTTCTAAGAATCCATTTATGTGAATTATTACCAATTATATTCTTCACAAATTCTGGGAAATACTTGGTATAAGACAGGTTAATATCATGTTTATTATATAAGAAAGTTCTAACAGGATTATCAATCTACTTTTCTCTACAGTTAAAATGTTTTACATTACTACATTACCTTTACCACTTGAACTACATAACACTTTTAATAATGTAATAATAATACTCAGATGATAGCTGAAACAATGTCAAGTAAGAAGCAATTTTTTTCCTTCTATTTTTTGCGTCCGTTCGGTTTTCTACCACGTCTTTGCCATTAATATATTGCAGATCACAATTGAGCAAAATAAGGTATTACAGACTTTACGTAATATATAAGAAGAAAATAACAAAATCTCTATTAATATTGCTGTCTTTACTTTTGAAATTACGGTAACCAGTACAGGAAGTTTGGTAATCACACAAAATTTCGACCATTATAATTTTTATAATTAATATTCTTATTACATGGTCTTTGGGTTTCATCCACCCTATTCCGTCGTTTTAGTTTTCTTTGCCGTCTGTATGTAAACACGAAAATGACAACAAAAATTGAGATTGGAAAATAAAATTCGGTACAGTCGAGACTAAAGTGTGCTCAAGCAGAGCTATATTGAAATTTAAAAAATCGAAATAAAAATGTCAAAACAACGTCCATTTTAATCAGTTTATTTTCAAGTATTGTGCGTTATTCATCATATAACACATTATAACGGACACTAATTTATATACAAATATTCAGATTTCAATAGTGCTTGGCATCGTAAGAACCCACATATCTTCGATGGTAAATAGTTATTTTCATAAATTGCATTTCGAACTTTGAATTGCCAAGAAAATTGCGATATTGGAACAGTACGGTACTATCATGTCTCCAAGACGAGGATAGTGAGTCTAGTCACCCTACACACTAGTACAGCTTCTAGGCCCACCAAATGTGAGACACAGACTTAGCGTAGTGAGTGAAGACATTTATTATATACACACATTTAAAGCCAAGTCGATATATACTGAGTTTTATGTGTTGTTAAATATCCTACAATTATAAATGTCATGTGTTAATTTACAATTACAAATGATTTTTCCTATACCAAAACTCTATGAATTGTTCAAACTTTTGTTCCACTGTTATAATATACTTTTGTGTTTCAAAATGATAAGCCTTCTCTCTGACAATCTCATGAACACTTTCTCCATTTGTGTCACTCTTTTCTGATACTACGTTAATAGTTTTAAAATTATCTTAATCAATTTATTTCCTAGATATGTAGTTTTGTGTGTATAGAATGTAAATATGCTTAGAAGAAAAGAATTATAATTATTAATTATTATTCAAATTTTTGTTCAACATTTATAATTTAATTTTTTGTTTAAAAAATGATAATCCTTCTCTCTGACAAGCTCATGAACACTTTCTTCCTTTGTGTCACTCTTTTAGTTTACTACGTTAAAAGTTTTAAAATTATCTTAATCGATTCCTAGAAATGTAGTTTTGTGTGTATAAAATGTAAATATGCTTAGAAGAAAAGAATTATAATTTCGTCATCTCGTCATATATATATAACGAAGTCACTGTTAGTAACGTATAGAAAAAAAACAAGAAAACGTCAGTAGGCCTAACAGTAATTTTAGTGGTTGGAATAAAGTGGTGGATATAGACGGCGCCTTGGAGTGGCCGTTGTCTTCAAGCTATAAACATCAAGGTAGTGCTTTATTCGATTATAAAACTTAAAATTTATAAAAGCAGGAGTTTGATTTGTTGAACTTAATAGAAACAAAGAAAAATGATTTTTCAAATAATTATTTATTTGTATCACAAATTCTTTACATATCAATTGGAGACCAAATATAATTGAAAAAGCATCACTGAAAAGTTGAGATAATATTCTACGAATCTGTATTTTAACACAATTTTATAGCATTATTTGTAACGAAACATTTGCGGAAATACAGTACATTATCTTATCATCGCCCTTCTAACTGATGTTTTGATGTTTTATTAAAACATTTTATAATATTTCGTTACTACTATAAAATTATCATTAAATCAATTTTATAAGGTATTTGCATTTAGTGAATTTTCTTCGTGGAACCAACAAAAGTTACAATAACCTAAATACCTTCTAATTTTCTAAGTAGAGTTTTTCATAAAACAACCCATTGTTTTTTTCTAAAATATAATAAACGCACTTAAAAATAGTTTGAAAAATAAGGGATAAATAAATTGTAAATATTTTAAATGCATGTTTGTCCTTTTCTAATTATATTATCAGGCATGTTGTTTGTTTATTTGCCTACATTTTTTTGTTTTATTATTTTTTTAAATAAGATTTATTTCAAAGTGAAAAATAATTTTTATATTAATATTTCAAATTTCATCTTAACTTAACTATATTTTCAAAATACCGAACTTTGGTACCCACGCGTGTAAATATATTCTTAACAACAATTTCATGTTGCTTTTAAGGTTTGTAATTGACTATTGAAAGGTGTGTATTTACACACTTTAATTGTTACTACTCTTTAAATATTAGTATTATTATTATTAGTTTAGATTTTTATTTACATATTCCTATTTTAGTTTATGAAAATATAGTTTACTAAGAAGACTTTTTACTTTTACCTCTATAGAAATAAACAGAAATACGTATACAAAATATGTCTCAAAAAGAACTAACAGTGTACATGATTATGTTATGTTGATAAAGGTTGTTCAATCTGATAATGTTTTTTTAGGTTTCATTATTACACATTTTATTTTGTTAAGTTGACCCGTATATTTCTTAGGTTCAATGTACAATTAGAATGCTATGTGTTTAGAACACAATGTCCCTTATTGTGTAGTTACTATTGACCTGATCATGTTTGCATTATTATTTTGAGTTCTCAACATAACACAGTCCTAGTCTTTGTTGGCACTTTTCGAGTTTTATTTGTTCTAAGTTTACCTCTATATAACGAGAGATAATCTATAGTAGTATCAAAATATGTCTGTTAATTTTATATAGTTAAACTATTTGAAATGTCATATTACCAGTATTATGATAATTTATCATTTATTCGGTAACGGTAAAAGAAAAATAATTTGTTATTGAAAAGTTTTGAACTGTGTCCAGTAATACAATTTTGTTTACACCTTTCATTTTAATTTGTAATACTTTGATGTGTCTATTGAATTTATATAAAAAATTCACAATATGATTTTATATTTTTATAGGTACCACTAATCTACAACCATACCACCTCTATCCCTTCAACGTTCGTAATGATAACTATTTTAAAACGCAAATAGAACTAAATAAATCTTGTATTAACCCAAATCTTACTTCTATTAACGAAAAACAAAATGGGTTTTTAGCAGGGGGGATGGAGGTAAACCGAGAAGTGTCAAATTGGAGTGGCCAATATTATGTTCAAGCTATAAACAGTATTATAGTGATTTATTAGGTTGTAAAACTTCAAAATTGCAAATGTAGGAATTGGAGTCATTGTGTTTAAAGGAGAAAAAGTAGACATATTCTCAATGATCATATAATTTTCGATTTGATAATTTACATTTTATCAATATTATGTTTTTTATTAACATATGCTGGTTTACCACTTGATTAAGGAAACCAAATCAAAATCAAGAAGTTCAGGATGCGTCAATGGAAGTTGGATAAAGTGGGATTTAAAGTGTAGCTCCTTGTCCATTGCTAGAGGTACGTCTAGGTTATTATTGAGGCTGGTAGTAAGCAACTGTCTCTCGACAATTACTACTGAATCTGAAAAATGAAACAAAAATTAGTATTTGTAATTTATTTGTCTTGGTCACATGTTTAAAATTAGTAATGAGAAGTAGATTCTAATATTCTTCATTTCAATGTACAATTTTATGCTAAATGTGATTTCCAAGCACGACCATTGGTATCTAGCTTTGTTTATCATTATATGGTTTACTTTTCTTCTTATGCTTTGTTTGTCATTTTATGGTTTACTTTTCTTATTAAATTTTCGTGATCCTAGCGTATTTGGATAAGGGCTGGATTGGCATGCAGCAACTCAAATTCAAATTTTCGAGTCCTGTTTTACCCGTATATTAATATACGTGTCGGTTGTTATTAGTTAGTTTAATTGGAGGAATATAAAAATAAAAGTCAATCAGTTTTTGTCCTTAATATGACTATAAAACAATAACTATGAATGGCAACTTTTGAATAATCTTTCCCCCAAATTCCTAAAATGACTTCTTTGGTTTCAAAAATTGTATTCTATTTTATGTAATTATAAAAAGTAGGAAGAAAATGATGTAAAAGATAGATTTTTACATTTGTTTCTTTAATTTTAACTAGATCCC
Organism: Aphrophora alni; assembly: GCA_963513935.1. Taxonomy (NCBI): domain Eukaryota; kingdom Metazoa; phylum Arthropoda; class Insecta; order Hemiptera; family Aphrophoridae; genus Aphrophora; species Aphrophora alni. The sequence goes on from OY740770.1 coordinate 112,866,853, forward strand.
TTAAATTATTTTTATATATATTGAAAAATATTTCGATGTCTTGTTTTAGTTATAATAAAGTTTTTTTATTACAAATTGAAATTTGTATTCATGATGAAGAGTTTCCATAAAATAGAACAAAGCCGTTTTAAATTCATATAATAATTAATTATTAAAAAATAATAATAAAAATATTAATAGTAATAAACACCAAAAAAAACTATATTGATACTCTGTTCACATTTGCGTTCTTTTAACGCTGTTTATTATAAATTTATGAATCTACAATAATGACAAACACGTATTTAAAAAAAAAAATTTAAGTATGTTCGGTCGTGTTACAATAATTTTCAGGACATGACTTAACGAAGATGTAATTATATTAATTTGTATTTCCTCTCCTTGACTTGATGAAAAAGGGGAGACTGATTTCGAACTAAAGTAAGTGTTTCTATGCAGAACTAATTTGTTTTCTATAAATTAATAAAAATGTGAAGATTACTTACCGCGGTTTATGCAAGTGTAGAGCATGACGTATTCGTTAGGTTGATATGCAACAATCTTTAGGTATGCGTCAAACACTAAATCAGAATATAAGTGCATTAATATATTGTGAGGTACAAACTAGAATTCTATTTGCTAAGACTATTTTAATTTATACAGCCTACGTTACCACAAATATACGTGTTATTAATTTGCAAATTAAATATGAGTAGTCTGTGTTATATGATGTCTAATAATTTACATATTAATAATTATAAATAAAGATATATCTAAATTGAATTATAAATTTCGACCAAATTATCGTTTCGTATATGAACAGTTCATTATTATCCAATAACTTCAAAAACATAAGTATGAAATGAAATCTGAGATAACATTTTTGGAATGATTTCCACAAATGTTATTTTGTGTTAATATTCAATTTTGTGGTTGACTGTGTAAGAGAGGGATACTTTTTATAACATATTGTAATACCGTGATGGGATAATTCGTTTTATTTGATTGAATTTTACCCCAATTTTATTACTGTTCCCTTTAAAGTTTTTGTCGTTGTCTTTGTCGAGTTTGTGTTGTGCCGATTGCACCTAAACATGACAACTCAGTGGACTACACTTTTCTTCTCGATGTCAATTCATGTTACGAAAATATTGATTACTATTTAATTATTAATTATCTTAAGTTGCGTTCACTATATTTAAGTAAGAAAAATCAATGTATACTTACTGTCCTTAGGAAAAGGTTGGTCGACAAAGCTGGTTACATTCAAAGATTTACTAAAACATAAAAATAAAATTCTGTTAGTAAAATATGAGTGAAAATATTTTGATAAAATCAATAAAGTTAATGCATTATAGGATACATCAAGATCAATGTTCCAAAAATGTTCCCGAACACCAAATATCACTTATTATTATTACTAACCGTTTGAAAATGGTGATAATTAAAAGTATAGTATGATAAATCATTCGTTAACCATTGATTTAAGAAACTATTTGCAAAAGTAACAATGTTTTAACATTTTGATGCTGAATAACTCACTTAACCTTTATTTTTTATTACACGTTCAGGAATAGAAATAATAACGAATATATCGTAATTTACTAGAAAACAATAACTGAACATTAATGTTTTTTACAACGTTGACTGCTCAATACTACATGACAATGGAAAGCTCTTGTGTACTATTACTGATAATTAGTTTTTTTTTTGTATTTCGTGTATTAACAAACTACGAACAAACAAATTTGTAATATTATTCAGTAATAAATAATGTTGAAATATTTATTTGTCGTGATATTAGGCAATACAATGTTTTACTAAACACATGTGGGGTATGTTATCAATTATATTATTTTATGGTAATATAATACTAATATTATCAATCTGAATAATGTAGTATCGATGTTTCAATCTGTAACGGAACATTGTGTTTTTTAATTATAACTCCAGAATCACCTTGCACACTTTGATAGACTGATAGTGATACACCTTTTATTATTCACACGGAAATGCTTCTAAGTTCTTAGCAAAAAATTCACTCAGGTGATGTCAATTTAAAAAAAAAATAGTATACACATTTAGATGCTATAATTGTCTCCATGTTCTCACGGACACCCTGTATTGTTTCGCAAATTATAACTTCTTATTTACCACGTGTACATTTGTTGGCAGACGAAATTAATTGTATTATTTTAGCGTAACATATTCATTAACCATGAAATCCATAATTATTAAATATTTGCCTATGAACGATTATAGGGCGTTTTAGGGTATTTATGGTTCTAATTAACCATAGTTTATTAATAAGAAAAACTAAAAATATAAAATCTTGTGCCTAATTGTGTCTTGATTTTAGTACGTGGATTTGGTTTTATAAATTATTCGACAAGATAATTTGTTAGAAATACCACAACAAAGAATGTTAAAGTGATAAATTGCTCAACTTAACATTAACTTAAATTTGTTTTTAACATTAATTGTTCATCTGTTAGTGAAAAATTCCCTTAAAATAACTCCTTAATATGAAAATTCCACTCTAAGAAGCGTCATAATGGCAAAAGTTATTTGTTTTATTTCACATATTTGAAAGAAAGTTACTTCATATACATTATATTTGCTAAGCATTGACTTAGAACAATATTATTATACTTACTCTACAGATTTGTACGTTAGATTAAACATATTTTCATCTGAAGTTTTTTCAAATTTAATAGCGACACCATCCAAGTTATCAATGAATTTTACTTTCTCTTTTGAGCTGGCACTCGAGTACTTGAAGTAGTATTTTATCCCAGCAAGCTGAAAGTTAAGTAAACATAGTTATTAATAAAATAATCTTGAAGGAAAAGTGAACAAAATATTAATAATTTACACATATGCACGCACACTAGCTCGCAAGCACATACTTAGTGCAACCAAATAATCGCAACAACATGACTCCGAGAAAACGGAGATCGCAATGATAGAGTTTAATTTAACGATCTTTTAATTTTCTAAGTAGCGTTTTTAAATCAGTACGTTGCTTTTAACTAAAATATAATAAAAACCGCGCTACGAAATAGAATGAGGAAGTAAGGGTTAAGTAAATTTTAAATCTCAAAAACAGATATTTGATTCTTTTGTAATTATATTTTACAATGATATATTAGTTAATATTGACTTAATTACAATGTGCAGATAATTAGATGTATGTCGTGCACCCAAGAAGGGACACATTGAGCATTTATAACCTGTGAAAAAAAAAACTTTGTATCTTACTATTTTCATGAGTAAGTAGCTAGTACATGTCGAATTTACACTTCATAAAATACAAATTAATTAAACTGAGACCATCTTTTTGAATAATCCTGTACTTATTACACTTTTTAAATATATAATTTACTTACATCAGCCAATCCGACATTAGGAACTTTCTTTGCCGACAGACACTTCTGTAAGTCGTTGTTTTCCCTACTACGAAACAAAGAAAACTCTTCCGCGTCAAAACAAAATCCTCCAACCACAGCCAACATGACAATCAGAGAGTAAGTCAACATACTTCTGTTTATGGTTTGTCTTGCTTCTTTCCTGTAACAATTAATGTTTAACAATTTTTTTTACGTTACACAATATATACATAAGTTACGATTAATATCTGACAATAAATTCATTATGGATTAACTTTATTGTAATAAAATAAAATAAACTGGAACATAACGAAATTACTTATTCGTTATGTTTCGTTATGATTGTTAAGGATTTGAAGTGATAAAATAAGGAAATAAGTTCAAATAATCTTTTGTCAGAAAATGTTTCGTTTTAGGTCTGTCTTTTTGTATTTTTGAATTAAAAATATAATAATGTGGAAATGAGATACGCTCTTGAGGTATTGAGTCCATATTTGGCATTTAATGTATAACTGTTTACTCAGTATAGAAATAAAACAAGAAATTATTTCCAACATTTCCAAGCAACGGCAATAAAAATGTTGATAGTTAGAAATATATTCTGTTAGATATATAAAAACGTTGATATTTAGTAATCGACAATAATTGACTAAATTCTACTCGTCCTTTAAATCAGAAAGTGTCATATTTATTCATTTAATAATTGGATTGCAATCGATTATCAAGATATTATTGTTTGGTAATTGTATCAATATCTCCTTCGTCATTATATGTTAAATATAGAGAGATAATCATTTAGGAAGTAAATTTAATATTTTCCCAGTCATTAGACTGTAAACATTTTAAATAGATGATCTTTTAAAATTTACTAAATAACGACTTGGTTTTTTATACGGATAAAAAGTTACACTTAAATTGTCATAACTAATTAAATTTCGAAGTTATATTTTTGTTTTGAAATTATGGAAAAAAGGGATAAAATAGAAAATTAAGTTTTTATAACCACTGGTTACCGGAGCTCTTTTATTCATTTTGATACACTGATCACATTTCAGAAATATAATCGTCCATAATTTCTGCGTTTGTATACATATAAAAATAAACTTAATAAATTCCACTCGAAAATTCACTATAATTTTTTGTATAGCAGTAAAATTCATGTTACATATCACCATATTATGAATATCCTTATAAACCAGTTGTTAATAAATTTGTAAAATTGGTTTATATGATATAGTAATTGGACTCGAAACTGTGTATCTAGGCCGTAACAAGTTCAAGTTACTGAAAGCTAAACGTTGCTCCTCTAAACACATAATTAGGTATGGATATTAGATATGAAAGTATAATTCACAAGCAAAAATTAAGTTTCCCAAATGGAAAAAATCCTGCTGTATGGTTAATGTTCCAAAAATAACAACGTTTTAATTTTTTGCTATAGATTTTTAATTAATCCAAGATTAATAAATTGTGGGAAGAAGCTTTCACAAGACAAGATGAAAAGTTTAGATTTTTTCAATAATAGATGCAATGATGTTAATAACATTATGCCTAAACATAAGATATTAGTCTCCTATAGTAGTTTGGGAGTTTATCTTTAATAAAAAGAAATACCGCCTATTTTTAATTGGAACAGCTCATAATCAGTACAAGCTATTTCAATCAAATTATGATGAAATATCAGTTCTGTCTAAAAAAACAAAAAAAACAATTAAATACAAATTACTGTTTATGAGTAATTTGGAAAAAAATTGACTACAGGCCGTGTTTTATTTATTTCTCTAATATACAACAACAGTAATATGTTTACATTTCATTAACACGTAAAAATAAATTTAATGTAACGTTAAACACTCACCAAATTATTTGCAGAAGGAACTCCTCTCCTCTGTTATTTGATGAGAAAACTAAATAAAAATGCTCTTTTATAGGTGTATTCGTTGTGTTATCAGATTAATTAACGAGTGCTGATAACAATAAACATATTTGTCCACTTAGAATGTTAAAGTATTTTGAAGAATTTTAAAATTGATATTTACTGTTTAAGTTGTTTCTTAGATTTAGTAATTTGCGTTATCGTGCTGAACGTTTCCTAGTATTAAAATAGAATTCAAGGAGATAAAATGTGACCAGTATTTAAAAATTGGTAAACCTAAATAAACCTCAAAACATATTTTGAAAAAAAATACCAATTTTAGAATAACGGAAACATAATGTATATCTGATATCTAAGAATAATTATAAATTGAACTTTTTCCAAATTTGTCGTTGTCTATAAATATAATCTAAATTGTCAAACGGAGAAGTCAAGTCACTATAAATATGTTGTCATCCTCGTGGTAATACTCAAAACCTTATAACAAGACTATCACTTCACGAGACTAATAACAAACCAGTGCGTAAAACTGAAAACAAAGCAAATTACGGGAGAAATATCTGGAGGTGGTGATAAAACGAACAAATTCTGTTAACTTTTACCAATGATACTCAGAGGTACACTATTGAGTATTATTAAAAACATTTTGAGCCAATGACAACCAATCCGTTCTGTTTATGTTTTTATGAATTATATTTTGGAAGAAATTTTTAAAAACCACTTTAGTAAATTTTTATTTTTTTTATTAAATGAAAAAAATATAATGGACATTTTTTCTTCAACGTATTACCCATTGATGATTACATATTTGCTCCCAGTTTGAGCTACAAAGAACTCTACAGATGTAGACAAAACCATTTTATAAACATTATTTTTTAGTTCTGAGGTCATAAAAATTGATATCCGCAAACAATCCAAAAGCTTTTATTTCCCAAATAACTCTCCTTATGCAACATACGTGCTTATAATTTAAAAAACCTATAAATATATTTGATCAATCAAACTTCTAAAAGTTCTAAAATCATTGTTTTTATTTTTATAACTAAAATTCCGGTTCTAGAGTAATTAGAAAAAAGTTATATTATTTAGTAAACTCGGTTTGTTGAAAGAACATAACTGCGTTCTTTTTATCTAATATAAAAACATCTATGCTTCACGTTTTTCATTTCTATTTTTATTAGAGCGAAAATTCTCTATAATTTACACACATAAATATATTTATTATCAAATTATTATTGATAAAAAAAAGCTGAACACAATATTAACATAAATTTGGTTTTTTAACAAAAAAGCGGTAGATGCTATGCAATATTCATATTTAACAATGCATTTCTTTCATTGAATAGTAGAATTAAAACGTATTAAAAGTTCTTCTTGCCAGATCCTATTATATATGAAAAATTTGGCGGAAATATAGATGAACTGATCTAAAAACAATAGTTCATCATTCTTCTTTTATTATAGTAACATAAAATCGGAAAATGTTCATGATTTAGGAAATCTTTACGTTCGACTTTGACCGATGACCATATTTATTTCGTATTTTTTCGTACAAATTACGTTTTATAAGCATCATCTATAAGTAAGATTGGGATCAAAATAATATTACATAGTTTATATCAAACGTGTCTTCACAACAAGTATTATTGAAATGGATTTCTTAATCTGAAAATAAAACTTTAAACTACTCTCATTGGTACTTTTTGTTTTTCCCTAATACTTTTTTTAATACGTATTTCAATGATAATTTGGAGGATGGGAAAATCAATTGTCAATGTTTGTTGTAACAACTAGGTGAAATTTAAACAAGTGCGATACTATAATATGAAATATATTGCACACAAATAGCAAAGCGGCCTCTTACATATTTACCGTAAAATGTAAAAATGAATTGTATTGTGTTCATAATTAATTGTGCAAATAAACATTTGTAAAAAATACAATTTTTAAGATACCCCTTCTACAACCCAACTGGTTAGTAGAACCAATAGGGTTTTATTTTAATAAGTAATATATATATTAAATAATATTATAAAAATAACTCGGTTTCCATAAGTCTCGGGTCTAAACAATTTGTAGTTTGTTTGTAATTAATTGCTCTTTAAAACCGGATAAGTCAGAATTATTATTATTCATTTCTTATTTAATCAAAACAGTCCAATCCTCTATCATTGGTACTTTTGTGTTTTTCCTATAATTTGGTTTGAATACGTATATTTAATTGATAATTTTTAGCAAAAGAATGTATTTCAATTGTCATAAATAGCTGCTACATTTTATTATAATATCGGAGAGGTCAATATAAGGTGGAATAATTTGTTTAAAATAATAATTCTGATATATAGTCGAGGCCAGACCTACTGGTGAGACAAGTATGATCCCACAGTCTTGAACATTATTATAATTTATTATCATTAGACAGAAAGCGTATTGCGAAAATTGGGGCAGTATTTATTGCGCTTGGAGCTAACAGCCAGTAGTCCTATTCAAGGCAATAAGCTCATACAGATTTACCCTTTAGTAGAGTGGCAAATTTTGGGAAGTGATTACAGAATAAAAACTGTTTTTTTAACATATGTCTAAACTTATTTAGTTTTTTTCTATCTGTTTTTTTTTCCCCAAAACAAGTTGTATATCCTCAAAAAGGATTAAGAAATGTATAACACTATTTTCAGAATGTAGTTTGCAGTGTACCACAAAATGTCATAATTTTTCACCTAACCGTTTCAAAACGGCGTTGGTTTGACGTATTTGATTCCAACTGTTGTAGAAAATTTTGATTTTAAAAAGTACGTTTTGTACTTAACGCTTTTAACTATGATTAAGATATTTTATTTAAATTTTATTTTTATTTTATGCTTATTGATAGCCGAAATATTAGTAAAAAAATGATTAAAACTAATTATGTTTTAAATTACTAGAATATACAAAGTCAGTCGTTTTTCTTCCAACACCTCATCAGTCAATTTTCAAAATTAAGTTGTTTGCTAACTACTAGATTAAAAATCTTTTTGTATTACAGTAATTTACCAATAATTATATCTTTTAGTCTTTACTATCCCACTATATGAAAAGGAAGATAATATTCAGCATTAAAATATTATAAATGTCTTAACTACTTCCTATAATCACGAGTTTTCAAAAGATGTCTTATTTAATATTTTTAATAAACGCTATATTGAAACGGTTAATTTTTTAAATATGAGATTTTTGGTACCTGCAATATATATATATATATATATATATATATATATATATATATACGGGATTTTGTTCAAAATTTATATCTTTTTTTGGAAAAAAGACAACCAAACAAATGTAATCGAATATTTTTTTCATGTTAAATTGATGTATGTTTATGAGCATAGTTCCATTACAAAGTTTGGCATACTTACTGGAAATGTTGTAATTAACAATTAGGACCATCTTCATGGGAACACCTACATCTGGAAGTATGAAATATCATTAGGTTATCCAACAGCACCGTTTCCCCAATAATTTCTAATGTATATGCACTATACAGAATAGATATTTATTCTGTAAAAATAAAGTATTTTCCAGTAGTAAATAAAATGAAATACAACTTTTCCTTAATATTCAAAAGATATAAATGGTTTTTTATCACCCTATTGTGAATTCATGAGGAGGGAGGTAAGAGTGGTTACTCAAAATGTTTGTCGAGTGACAAACTATAAAATACAAATTTCTAAACAATATGTCCAATACAATATGGCGTAATGAAACGAAAGAAAGTTCTAGTTTGTTTTCATTAAGTTTTTTATATCTTCTCTCTTATTTAGAATATATTGTTTCAGTTGTTTGTGAATCTAAGCTGTTTTACAGTGTTGAAGAAAGCAATTACAAAATTTCAAAACCGAACATTAGTCGAATAACATTTAGGTGTTGTAATACATACTTATGGACGATTTTTTAATTGTTTATCTGAATCAAAGGAGGCGCCTAATGATAATTGTACAAATTATTTTGTTTTTCAAATAAACAATTCACGAATATATATAAATTAGGAAATCCGACAGGGCCGAGTTCCTGACATGAACGTGGTCTTCTTTCACATATGTACAGCTTCGAGGTTCACCAGGAAAGAGAGCCTGACACACAGCAGACATCAAGAGAGTAGTAATATACTCAATTACAAGGTTGAGAAAACCTGTGTAACAACTATGTTTAAAGAAAGATACATCCCTTCGTAAGACTCCTTAATCCGCTAATGTAACATAACATATCATTCAAGGTTAAGGAATTACATTTGGAGGATCTGCTTGTATTATCTTATATGATCGGGATGGGTAAGTACCTAGATACCGGCCATCAACTTGTATTCTGTATTGGTGTGCGTAAGGTTTTTGTACAGCTTATTCGTATTATTTATTAAAAGTCTTGAAATAGGACAATAATATAAATTTGCGTAATCTTTTCATGACTTAAACTGTTCCCGGAAACATTTTGTTTCATATAGTGTAAATGATAAAATTATCTCTACAAAAAATAAGAAATCTTTGTTAATTACGTATCTCCTCGACTACTTATAGAACCTTTTAAGATAAATGAAACCATTACATTTGCCTTCAAGTGGCAAGTGGTTATATTTCAACAAACTACATCCGGTTTAAATATATACATCTAAGGATCCACTTATGTGAATTGGTTCCAATAATATTCTTCACAAATTCTGGGAAATACTTGGTATAAGACAGGTTAATATCATGTTTATTATATAAGAAAGTTCTAACAGGTTTATCAATCTACTTTTCTCTACAGTTAAAATGTTTTACATTACTACATTACCTTTACCACTTGAACTACATAACACTTTTAATAATGTAATAATAATACTCGGATGATAGCTGAAACAATGTCAAGTAAGAAGCAATTTTTTTCCTTCTATTTTTTGCATCCGTTCGGTTTTCTACCACGTCTTTGCCTTTAATATATTGCAGATCACAAATGAGCAAAATAAGCTATCACAGACTTTACGTAATATATAAGAAAAAAACTAACAAAATCTCTATTAATATTGCCGTCTTTACTTTTGAAATTACGGTAACCAGTGCAGGAAGTTTGGTAATCACACAAAATTTCGACCATTATAATTTTTATAATTAATATTCTTATTACATGGTCTTTGGGAACCACAAAAATTGAGATTGGAAAATAAAATTCGGTTCAGTCGAGACTAAAGTGTGCTCAAGTAGAGCTATATTGAAATTTAAAAAAATGGAAAATAAAATGTAAAAACAACGCCCATTTTAATCAGTTTATTTTCAAGTATTGTGCGTTATTCATCTTATAACACATTATATCGGACACTAATTTATATACAAATATTCAGATTTCAATAGTGCTTGGCATCGTAAGTACCCACATATCTTCGATGGTAAATAGTTATTTTCATAAATTGCATTCGAACCCTGAATTCCCAAGAAAATTGCGATATTGGAACAGTTTAGGATACGGTACTATCATGTCTCCAAGACGAGGATAGTGAGTCTAGACATCCTTCACATTAGTACAGCTTCTAGGCCCACCAAATGCGTGACACAGACACGAGCGTAGTGAGTGAAGACATTTATTATATACACACATTTATAGGGAAGTCGTTCTATACTAAGTTTTGTGTATTGTTAAATATCCTACAATTAAAAATGTCCTGTGTTAATTTACAATAACAAATGATTTTTCCTTTACCAGAACTCTATGAATTGTTCAAACTTTTGTTCCACTGTTATAATATACTTTTGTGTTTCAAAATGATAAGCCTTCTCTCTGACAATCTCATGAACACTTTCTCCATTTGTGTCACTCTTTTCTGATACTACGTTAATAGTTTTAAAATTATCTTAATCAATTTATTTCCTAGATATGTAGTTTTGTGTGTATAGAATGTAAATATGCTTAGAAGAAAAGAATTATAATTTCGTCATCTCGTCATATATATAACGAAGTCGCTGTTAGTAACGTATAGAAAAAAACAAGAAAACGTCAGTAACAGTAATTTTAGTGGTTGGAATAAAGGGGTGGATATAGACGGCGCCTTGGAGTGGCCGTTGTCTTCAAGCTATAAACATCAAGGTAGTGCTTTATTCGATTATAAAACTTAAAATTTATAAAAGCAGGAGTTTGATTTGTTGAACTTAATAGAAACAAAGAAAAATGAGTTTTCAAATAATTATTTATTTGTATCACAAATTCTTTACATATCAATTGGAGACCAAATATAATTGAAAAAGCATCACTGAAAATTTGAGATAATATTCTACGAATCTGTATTTTAACTCAATTTTATAGCATAAAACTAAAGGAAACATTTGCGAAAATACAGTACATTATCTTATCAGCGCCCTTCAAACTGATCTTTTGATGTTTTATTAAAACATTTTTTAATATTTCGTTACTACTATAAAAATATAATTAAATCAATTTTATAAGGTATTTGCATTTAGTGTATTTTCTTCGTGGAACCAACAAAAGTTCAATTAACTTAAAATACCTTCTAATTTTCTAAGTAGATTTTTTCATAAAACAGCCCATTGTTTTTTTTTCTAAAATATAATAAACGCACTTAAAAATAGTTTGAAAAATAAGGGATAAATAAATTGTAAATATTTAAAATGCATATTTGTCTTTTTCTAATTATATTATCAGGCATGTTGTTTGTTTATTTGCCTACAGTTTTTTGTTTTATTATTTTTTTTAAATAAGATTTGATTTAAAGTGAAAAATATTTTTTTTTTTTTTTCAAATTTCATCTTAACTTAACTATATTTTCAAAATACCGAACTTTGGTACCCACGCGTGTAAATATATTCTTAACAACAATTTCATGTTACTTTTAAGGTTTGTAATTGACTATTGAATTGTGTGTATTTACACACTATAATTGTTACTACTCTTTAAATATTAAGTAGTATTATTATTAGTTTAGATTTTTATTTACATATTCCTATTTTAGTTTATGAAAATATAGTTTAATAAAAAGACTTTTTACTTTTACCTCTATAGAAATAAACAGAAATACGTATACAAAATGTCTCAAAAAGAACTAACAGTGTACATGATTATGTTATCTTAAAAAAAAAACTTAATATTTTAGATTATTTTTAGTTTTGGTCCTCTTCAGTCTTCTCTCCACCCGAGTGACATCCAACAGTCCCTGTATCTCATGGTGTACATGTTGAATGATGCGTTGTTTATGCTTCCTTGCCTGTTTTTTTTTTTTTTATTTCATCACTGACTAGGTCTATCTGCAGGTCCCTATGTAGATTATCGTTCCTGATGTACCAGGGTGCATCCACTATACATCTAAGCACTTTATTTTGAAACACATGAATGATATTTACATTTGTCTTGTTAGTGCAGCCCCATAGCTGAATTCCGTAGATCCACACTGGTCTTAAGACCTGCTTATAAATCAATAGCTTGTTGTGTATTGACAGTTGTGATTGTCTTCCAAGCAGCCAATACATTTTCCTGAACTTCAAGTTTAGCTCTTGTTTTTTTCTTTTTGACATGCTCTTCCCATTTGAAATACATCCAGTGTCATTCCCAGGTATTTAGCAGAATTATCATAGGGAACTGGAACAGAATTTATTAAAATTGGGACCCGATGATTGGACTTGCTGTTTGTGAAGTTAACATTGACTGACTTTGCTTCGTTAAGACCAATTCGCCATATTTTGGTCCATTTACACACCTCATCGGTGGCCCTCTGGAGCTTTGTTACTGCTTCCTCAGGTATTTTATCGGTTGCTAGAATCGCAGTATCATCTGCAAATGTACCAATTATTGATTCTTCTGGTGTAGGAAGATCCCTTGTGTACAACAGGTATAGGACGGACTGGGCCCAACACACTGCCCTGTGGAACCCCTGCCGAAATTCTCTTCAGTCCAGAGTATTCATCTCCGTACTTCACTCGAAAGTGTCTATCAGTTAAGTACAACTTCAGTATTGTGTAGTATTGCCTTGGTAAATCTCTTTGTAGTTTCCACATCAGTCCCTCAAGCCAAACTCTGTCAAAGGCATTTGCCACATCCAAGAAGACACTTGCACATGTTTCCTTTTTCTCAAGCGCATTCTCCACTACACTCGTGATCCTATGGACTTTGTCTACTGTAGAATAGCCTCGCCTGAAACCAAACTGGTCGTCAGGGATAAGCTTTCTATCCTCAAAGATTGGCATCAGCATCTTTAACAATAGCTTCTCGAATAATTTAGAGATTATTGGTAGTAGCGATATAGGTCTATACGATTTCTTGTCATTAGGTTGTTTGTCGGGTTTTAGTACCATAATTACTTCACCCACCTTCCACTGAAGAGGAACATACCCGATCCTTAAACATGCGTTGATTATATAGAGCAATTTCCTAACACCCTTCTCTGGTAAGGCTTTAACTATTTGGCTAGAGATCAAGTCAAACCCTGGGGCCTTCTTTTGGATTTAAGTTAGTTTTAATTTCCTTTTTTAATTCCTGGAGAGTCACTGGAGTTATGTCTACATCACCCAGTTTTACTATTGGAGGAATGCTTTCTTCACAAGTTTGTCTTGGTAGGAGTTGAAACGTTTCCTCTAGATATTCCGCGAAGAGGTTTGCTTTTTGCTGTGCACTTCTAGCCCATGTACCATCTTCATTTTTGAATAGAGGAACTTGAATTATGGGTCTTAATTTTTCATATGATATTAAAATTACCAATGAAACTAATACACCGTTTGACTTTATTCCACAGCGGTATTTGTAATTATTATCAACTTTCAGGTTATTCTCAAGTAATTTCCGAATCAATTACACGGATCGTCTGTATCTGTGAATTAGTTTTTAGAAATGTAATACATGTGACCAATGTTGAATTACAGACATCTCAAAACTCATACAATACACTTATTGGATTTTTTAAATATATGATATACTTACATCAGTCAATCCGACATTAGGAACTTTCTTTGCCGATAGACACTTCTGTAAGTCGTTGTTTTCCCTACTACGAAAAAAATAAAACTCTTCCGAGTCTAAACCTAATCCTCCAACCACAGCCAACATGACAATCAGAGAGTAAGTAAACATAATTCTGTGTATTGTTTGTATTGCTTGTTTCCTTTAACAATTAAAAAAATAACAATAAATAAATTGTTCAACAGCTTTCTCCGAATCAGAATTTCCTTTTGCTACTTTAACACAATATGTTCATAGGCTAACATCAATATTTGACAATTAATTCATTAAGGAATAACTAGGTTGTCATCTAATGATAACAAACTGGGCCAGATGAAATATATTATAAAGGATGTTTCATTATAATTGGCTTGCAATAGTTGAAGAGTGGTTTGTTACAAATAAATAAGGAAATATGGTCTAATAATCATGTGTTATAAAAACCTTCTTTTTCAATTTGTATATTTGTATATTTTAGTTTTTTAAATATGTTTTTAATATTAAGTTTTAATTAATTAGTTCATATTGGGTTTTTGAATTTAATTTATAACTGCTTGCCAGTATATAAATAAAACAAGACAACAAATTCCAAAGTTTAAAATGTGTTATACAAAAATTACAAACAGGGTTAAATGTAGCATTTTACTACACGTATTTACTTGAGCTGTTTTCTTTCATATTATTACTCTGAAATACAATTTATCATAATTACTACACTTGTATACATTTAAACATAAACGTAATAATTTTCACTAAATATTTTCTTGTATCTGTAAAATAAATATAACATATTACCATTCCATGATTATCCTTGTGAATTAGCTGCATATAAATTTTGAAAACTTGTTTCTTTTTTTTTAGCGAACATAAAAATCGTTTAATCAAGAAATAGAAATGTGATTTTAAGGCTTATAAATTTAATGTATTTTAAATATGTGGTCAGTAATTACTTGTGACTCAGCTGTATAGTTAAAAATGTCCTTTATTGCCATCGAAACAGTCTTGAGTTCTATCAAGGGCCATCTTGCAAAAACTAATGAAAATCTGTCAAATACGAATTCAAATACTTCTATTATCGAGTTAGTTGTAATTAATTTTCAACACTTTCTCAGGCGGGCTCCTGTAATAAAGAAACTATTTGAAGATGGTTACCTATAAAAAAATAAATACATAGCCTATTGCATAAACATAAACATAATTATTATTAATATTTAAATTTTGTCCATAACTTCTTACCTTGAATCAGTTGGACTAATGATTAGGAGGGTATTGTATAATAAATCCTACCTCAAGTAACTGTGCACCTTGGTTATAACAAGTCTATGTTAGAGTTAAACTTTGCTCTTCTAAACACATAATTAGGTATGAAAGTATAATTCAAATGCATAAATTTCGTTTTCTGAAGAAAAAAAAAACAAATCCTGGTGGAGTTTATAATTACAAAACTACATGGAATAGAGTTGGAAAGCATGCATAGAATGCTTGAGAATGGAGCTCTTTTTAACATGTTTTGTACGCCAAGTAGGTGAAACAACAATTCTTTAATATCTTGGGCAAGGTTCTAGATATTTATATAGCTAAATATCCAATAATTAAAAATTGTGGGAATAAAATTCAAAAATACCGAAATGCAAAGTTTCGAATTTCTCAATATTGGCTGCAACGATGTTAATAAAACTTTTCCTAAATGTAGTTTCATTAACCCAACAATAACATATAAGTCTCCATTTACACAAAAATAATAGTTTGGGAGTTTCGGTTTATAAAAAGAATTTTCGCCAATATCTCACAATTAGTGATTATTTGATTATTATTATTTCTGATTTGGCTATGTCAATCAAATTGTATAGCAATTGTTGTTTCATGAGTAATTTGGAAAATAAACTAAAAAGTAAGCGGCTTTGATTTTTTTCTTCTAAATCTCAATAATTGTAATATTATATTTTCATTTAATTAAAATTAATCTTCCACCACTTGTCAAATTATAAAATATGTATTAAGTTTTTTCTGAGTAATGGAACCAAGACTAATTTATTTTGTTTTACTGATTTCTTAACTATTCCTTAAAATTCTATAAAAATGAAAATAGGATGTTTTCAGCATTAACTGGGATAATTATTATAGGTGTTATAAATTTTTTGTAAATATATGGTTTTAAAGAGATTTGACAACACAATTTTAATACATTTTGAAATGGTTGGTTTAAAAATTATACTATGTTGTGGTACCTGAATAAGTACATATAACGAATTCCCTTTTAAACATTATATTCTTATTTGCACAACAAGAAGACTTATAAAAAGAAATGCTGATATTTTTAGAATAATAAATTGTTTGAACTTGTAGTGATTTCTAAAAATGTTTCTTCGAAAGAAAAATATCGTAAATCTATTCAATACAGACAGTATATTTCTCTAGAACGTAAATTTAATTAAAATAAGGAATCCACACATTTCTTATGGGTTTATTAAAGGGTTTATTAAAAATATATAAATTTTAAAATATCAGCTTCAATGACTCAAGTCAATTGAGTTTTTGTTAATTGGTTTGGTATGGGAATTCACCATTTCACACGTTAATGTAAAATAATAGTTTTTTTTTACCATTATAGAAGCCTGTCCAATTAGTAGGATCATACTCAACTAGCACCTAGGTTGCTAGTTACTCTCTCACATTTTTCTTATATTCTTTTAAGTTGTTTCCATTTTTCTTAAATAATCTATTTCTAATTTAGTAACGTGTATATAAATTCTACTCCTGTTTTAAAAAATAGATTTTACTTTTGTCACCTATGTTTCACAAAATCAAGGTAATAGTTCCTAAGCTGATTGTAGAAATAAAAGTCATAAAAATGTTTATTTAACTTTAAGTAAACGCTTCGCATTCCCTCTGTCAGCATATCTTTTGAACTAGAAGAGTTATTGATTGCACATTATTCACGTTATTTGGTTTGGGTAATTTATGTATCATAAATTTACTAGTATATCATGAAACTAAGATTATATTTCCCCATTTTTAAAAAGGCAGACGTTTAAAATCTTTCGTATACCTCGAAAAGAAGTGACATTACACAATGTATACAAGAACCCAAATCTTACTTCTATTAACGAAAAACAAAATGGGTTTTAGCAGGGGGGGGGTTGGAGGTAAACCGAGAAGTGTCAAATTGAAGTGGCCAATATGTTCAAGCTATAACAGTATTATAGTGATTTATTAGGTTGTAAAACTTCAAAATTGCAAATGTAGGAATTGGAGTCATTGTGCTTAAAGGAGAGAAAGTAGACATATTCTCAATGATCATTTTATTTTCGATTTGATAATTAACATTTTACAAATATTATGTTTTTTATTAACATATGCTGATTTACCACTTGATTAAGGAAACCAAATCAAAATCAAGAAGTTCAGGATGCGTCAATGGAAATTGGATAAAGTTGGATTTAAAGTGTAGCTTCTTGTCCATTGCTAGAGGTACGTCTAGGTTATTATTGAGGCTGGTAGTAAGCAACTGTCTCTCGACAATTACTACTGAATCTGAAAAATATAACAAAAATTTGTATTTGTAAAAGTCTTGGTCACATGTTTAAAATAACTAATGAGAAGTAGATTCTGAAATTCTTCATTTCAATGTACAATATTATGCTAAATATGATTTCCATGCACGACCATGGAAATATAATTATTTCGATGTCTTGTTTTAGTTATAATAAAGTTTTTTTTAATACAAATTGAAATTTGTATTCATGATGAAGAGTTTCCATAAAATAGAAGAAAGGCTTTTTAAATTCATATATTAACTTAATTTTTTTTAATTAGTAGTAAGCACAAAAAAACTATATTAATACTCTGTTCATATATATATATATATATATATATATATATATATATGTATGTATGTATGCGCGTTCTTTTAACGCTGTTTATTATAAATTTATGAATCTACAATTATGACAAACATGTATTTTTTTTAAATTTATGTATGTTCGTTCTTGTTACAATCAATTTCAGGACATGACTTGATGAAGATGTAATTATATTAATTTGTTTTTCGTCTCCTGGACTTGATGAAAAAGGGGAGACTGATTTCGAACTAAAGTAAGAGTTTCTATCCAGAACAAATTTTTTTTTCTATAAATTATTAAAAATGTGAAGATTACTTACCGCGGTTTATGCAAGTGTAGAGCATGGCGTATTCGTTAGGTTTATATGCAACAATCTTTAGGTATGCGTCAAACACTAAATCAGAATATAAGTGCATTAATATATTGTGAGCTACAAATTAAAGTTCTATTTGCTAAGACTATTTTAACTTATACAGCCTACGTTACCACAAATATACCTGTTATTAATTTACAAATTAAATATGAGTAGTCTGTGTTATATGATGTCTAATAATTTACATATTAATAATTATAAATAAAGATATATCTAAATTAAATTATAAATTTCTGTCAAATTATCGTTTTGTATATAAACGTTCCTTATGTTATTCAATAACTTCAAAAACATGAAATCTGAGATAACATTTTTGGAATGATTTCCACAAATGTTATATTGTGTTAATATTTAATTTTATGGTTGACTGTGTAATAGAGGGATACTTTTTATAACATATTGTAATACCGTGATGTGATAACTGAGTTTATTTGATTGAATTTGACCGCAATTTCATTACTGTTCCCTTTAAAGTTTTTGTCTTTGTCTTTGTCGAGTTTGTGTTGTGCCGATTGCACCTAAACATGACATCTCAGTTGTCTACACTTTTCTTCTCGATGTCAATTCATGTTACGTAAATATTGATTACTATTTAATTATTAATTATCTTAAGTTGCTTTCACTATATTTAAGTAAGAAAAAATATCAATGTATACTTACTGTCTTTAGGAAAAGGTTGGTCGACAAAGCTGGTTACATTCAAATATTTACTAAAACATAAAAATAAAACTCTGTTGTAAAATATAAGTGAAAATTTTTTGATAAAATCAATAAAGTTAATACATTAAAAGATACATCAAGATCAATGTTCCCGAACACCAAATATATACAATTGATCCATTAAACACATGTCCCAGAATGTTTCGTTTTCCGTCCGTCTAACTTTTCTTCCTAAAACTCCATAAAAAAATTGAGATATCGGTAACAACGTTTTCAGAATGTTTAATACTATTCACTAGCAGTGCATCACATATTCATATTACTTAACTGTTTCAAAATGGTGGTAATTAAAAGTGTAGTACGACAAATCATTCGTTTACAATTGATTGAAGCAACTTTTTGCAAAAGTAACAATGTTTAACCATTTTGATGCTGAATAACCCTTTTAACCTTTATTTATTATTACAAGTTGAGGAATAGAAATAATAACGAATATATGGTAATTTACTAGAAAACAATAACTGTACATTAATGTTGTTTACAACGTTGACTGCTGAATTATACATGACTATTATGTACTATTACTAATTATTAGTTGTTTTGTATTTCGTTTATTAACAAACTATAAACAAACCAATTTGTAATTTTATTCAGCAATAAATGTTGAATTATTTTTTTATTATGTTATTTATAATATCAATATGAATAATGTGGTATCGATATTGCAATCTGTTACGGAACATTGTGTTTAACATTTTATCTCCAGAATCACCTCGCACAGTTTAATAGACTGATAGTGATGCACCTTTTATTATTCACATGGAAATGTTTCTAAGTTTTCATTAAAAAATTTACTCAGATGATCCCAATTAAAAAAAAAATAGTATACACATTTAGAAGTTGTAATTTTATCCCCTGTTCTCACGGACACCCGGTATTGTTTGGCAAATTATAAATTCTAATTTACCATATGTACATTTGTTGGCAGACGAAATTAATTGTATTATTTTAGGGAAATATATTCATTAACCATGAAATCCATAGTTATTGAATATTAGCCTATGTACAATTATTTGGCGGTTTAAAGTGTTTATGGTTCCAATTAACCTTAGTTTATTAACAAGAAAAACCGAATATGAAATCTTGTGCCTAATTTTGACTTGATTTTAGTACGTGGATTTGGTTTTATAAATTATTCGACAAGATAATTTGTTTAAAATACTACAATAAAGAACGTTGAAGTGATAAATTGCTCAACGTAACAATATTTGTTTTTAACAATAACATACTGTTCATCTGTAGGTGAAACCTCGCCTTAAAATAACTGCTTAATATGAAAATTCCACTCTAAGAAACTTCATCATGGCAAAAGTTATTTCAGTTATTTTTTTATTTCTGACCGTTTATATTTGAAATAAAGTTACTTCATATACATTATATTTGCTAAGCATTGACTTAGAACAATATTATTATACTTACTCTACAGATTTGTACGTTAGATTAAACATATTTTCATCTGAAGTTTTTTCAAATTTAATAGCGACACCATCCAAGTTATCAATGAATTTTACTTTCTCTTTTGAGTTGGCACTCGAGTACTTGAAGTAGTATTTATTCCCAGCAAGCTGAAATTTAAGTAAACATAGTTTGACCAAACAAAATAAAATGGATTATGTCTAGTACACCCATTTTGTTTATTGTGTTAATCTGTGTATAAATAAGTATTGTACTAAATTTAAAGCTATTTAAAGTAAACAGTTGATTTACTATTTAAAAACCTGAACAGTTTATTGTTGCTGTTCAGATGATATATTACACCTTTGTGACGGTAATGATTGATAAAAGGAATGACTCCTTGGTCTCGTCTTCACTCTATACCTTATCCCGAAGCATCTTTGTGGAGTAGGTTACACGCCAGATTGATCATACTGTACTTGCCGGTATTGCAATGTGTAATACAGGAATATAAGTTAATTGAACAAGAAACATGGATGCCCTCTAATTCGATTCCGTACTACTATGGGATAAATCTCATATCATATTATTTCACTCCACTCTTTGTACACTCTTTTATCATATTAATTCTCATTATTTTCCAACTCTCCTGAAAAATTAAGGTACAATAACACTTTACGTGTAAAATCTAAAGTAAACACACAATGGTATGTAAAGTCATCAAACAATTTGACAAATTGTCAATTTTGTTCATAAGAAATGCATAAGTCTAATCTGCCGTCAACCTCTCGCCGCTACTTTTGATAGTAAATGCATATTGTTGTAAATCAGCTAAAGAAAGACAGCTACATAATGAATATATTGATAATATCGTTGCTGTTGATAATACAAGGGACGATTGAAAACTACACGATTCAAGCAATAAAATGCTCCTAGAATGAAAAATAATCATATGGTTATGCATCATGACTTCTGTTAAGGGAAAAAAGAAAGTCTAATATTTTGGAAATTGAAGTTGAAAATTGAAGTTATATACAGTTGCGAAATTAAAAATAACGGTTTAATGTACATTAAAATAAAATAATAAAATACAAAAATGTTCATTCCTTGTATGGAATGGACATAATAATTAAAATATTGTAACAATAATAATCATGAAGGAAAAGTCAACAAAATATTAATAATTTACACATATGCACGCACACTAACTCGCAAGCACATACTTAGTGCAACCAAATAATCGCAACAAATGACTCATGAGCGACCGAGAAAACTGGACATCACAAAGATAGAGTTTATCTTAATTTCCTAAAGTAGCGTTTTTCATAAAATAGTCTCTTGCTTTTAACTAAAATTTAATAAAAACCGAGTTACAAAATAGAATGAAGAAGTAAGGGTTAAGTAAATTTTAAATCTCAAAAATAGATATTTGATTCTTTTGTAATTCTATTTTATCATAATATTGTAGCAATCAGTAGAATAGATCTGCATTTTTGTTATCGACAGTCCACTCGCCGTCCCTCTTATCTTCCCTCTCTATATCTGTCTCTATCTAAGTACAAAGTACAACGGCTGGACAGCCTATCTGCTCTAATACCCGTTGTCTAGTCTACCCGTAGTCACTCACAATGTTCTACATTCTTTCATAGCTACGTTAGATATAATTTTTTTTTTGGTTCTCAAAATTTACTGCTCAGTTTTCAACGATATGTTAATCTACAGTTTTGTGCGTTTTAGTTTCTAAAATGTTAAATAAATTTTTGTTTTCACGGCACAAGCTCACGTGAACTGCGACAGGATTTTCCAGGTATTCAGCTTTACAGATTTTATCATATCTTAAATTTTGTTAATGTTTTAAAATAATTTGTTAATTATCATGTATTCTTTAAAATATGTATTTCATGTTTTATTTAATATTCTATGTTCTTTTTGAAACTGAATGATTATAAAAATTTTCTTTTCTTAAAACATACCTTACAAAACCTTGCAAAGGCACATTTTAAGTTTTGAACAATTATGTGAAATAGGTGCAAACTAATGTTGAACATTAAATGATCAGAATATCTTATTGAACATGTCAAATATAAAACAATTAGAGAAATCTCTTCTAAATCAGAAAATTTCGTTTTACAGACTTTTGCAGATTTTTGCAAGTCTTATACAAGCTTTGTTTTAAACAAAACTAAATATATATAAATAAATTTATAGTCATATAAGAAGCTTTTAATTATAATCTTAACGAATTTCTGTGATGCAATCAATTTACTTTAATTTTGACAAATAACCAGAGATTTTCTTCAATAAAGAACATTAATGCTACAACATGTCTGATTTTGCACAGACGCTAAAAAACGTGTTTTTTTTTGCCATAGCTAATACGCTGGTAGAAGAAACCCAGCAATTCTTGCCTCATATTGCATAGACCAGCTAAAGATCTAAACATGTTTCGTCCTGTTTGCAAAACACGTTTTGTTCAACATACCTTCAGAGTTTCATGTGCACAAAAGTGATGTTAATAAAAAAAAACTGACTTTACAGAACTTTAACTAAACTCATATTGTATATGTTTTTCTTAAAGCTATCTTTAGATGTAGACTTGTGTAGTTATTTATAAATTATATAACAAATCATTGGGTGGAGCCTGCATGCAAACTTTCGGTCCTAACAACCTCCAAGAGGTTATTTTCTAAATTAATATAATTGACGTCAATTAATAAAATTTCAATCTTCAAAATTTCATTTCTTTTTTTAATAAACTTCTCATTTTTATAATAAATTCTTGTGTTTAAAATATATAAACTTATTGGCCAATATAGCATTTAAGAAATTTATCAAACAAGTAATATTATGTAATTTTTAGTCTAGTGATGAACCTGATTACAATTGATATGAATTTTTGAATTTAAAACATTAAACTCATTTATAAATTTTTTTTATTGTTAAATGCTGTAAATGTTTAAAAACTATCATCTCATAAAGTAAAAGGGGGGGGGAATAAATATCAGTATCTTTTCATCTTTTTTTTTTTATTTTTTAATTTTTACATTAAGGGCGTATAATCTTTTTTTTGGATTAATTATAATCCTGTTAATTATTAAGCTGTGCTCATTGTCTTTTTTTTTATTGTTAAATTTTGTAACTATAAATATATAAACTAAAAGGGGGGATAAATTTTCAGAATCTATTGATTAATTTTTTTTTATTTAAATTATTATGTGTTACATTAAGGGCGTATAACTTTTATCAATTATAATATTGTTAATCATAAGCTGTTTATGATGATTTGTCTCAGGATGTCTTTCTAAGTTGTAAATGATAAAATCTGAACCGTCGAAATTTCTTTTTGTTCAATAAACTTGAGCCTTGTTAATTACTAAATTTGTCTTTGTCTTTTTTTTACTTTTCTTTTCAAACATTGTTACCATTTTGGTTCCGCCTTTTCTTATATTTAAGTCCCCTGGTAACAATATATTAGTTAATCTTGACTTAATTTCAATGTGCAGATATTTAGATGTATGCCGTGCACCAAAGAAGGGACACATTGAGCTAATCTTTTTGAATAAACCCTTTACATATTACAATTTTAAAATATACAATTTACTTACATCAGCCAATCCGACATTAGGAACTTTCTTTGCTGACAGACACTTCTGTAAGTCGTTGTTTTCCCTACTACGAAACAAAGAAAACTCTTCCGTGTCTAAACAAAATACCCCAACCACAGCCAACATGACAATCAGAGAGTAAGTCAACATACTTCTGTTTATGGTTTGTCTTGCTTCTTTCCTGTAACAATGAACAACAAATTCAACAATAAATAAATTGATCAACAGCTTACTCTGAATCAGAATATCTTTTTTTATTTATATTACACAATATGTTCATAGGGTACAATCAATATTTGACAATGAATTTATTAAGGAATAACTAGGTTGTCATCTAATGATAATAAACTGGGGCAGGTGAAATGTCTTATAAAGGATATTTCATTATAATAGTTTAAGAGTGGGTCGTTACAAATAAATAAGGTCTAATAATCGAATGTTCTAAAATCCTTTCTTCCCTGTCTGTATATTTGTATTTTAGAATAAAAAAATATAATAATGTTGAAATTGGATATACGGTTGTAATATTGAGTTCACATTTGATATTTTGTATTTAATATATAACCAGTATAGAAATAAAATGAGACAACTAATTCCAGTGTTTAAAATGTGTTATAAAATTTTTTTCAAAAATGGGAGTAAAATGGAAAATATAGCAATTTACGACACTTGTTAGGTGTGTTTATATATATATATATATATATATATATATATAATTATATATTATTAATAATAATATTATTACTAATTGTTTATAATTAGTACACTTGTATACATTTAAACATAAAGGTAATAAATTTCACGCACAATTTTCACTAAACCTTTTTTTATAACTGTAAAATCCATGTAACTAATTACCATTCCATGACTATCCTTATGATTATCTGCTAATACATTTTGAAATTTAGTTTTATTGTAGCGAACGTAAAATCGTTTAATCAAAAAAGAAATAGAAACATGATTTCTACGTTTATAAACGTATAATATTTTAAATATGTGGTCATTAAGAACTTGTGACTCAGTTGTATAATCATAAATTTCCTTCATTGCTATCAAATATATGTTGAAATACTTCTATTTTAAAGTTAGTTGTAATTAAGTTTCAAAACATTGGCAGGCGGGCTCCTGTAATAAAGAAATAATTTGAAGATAATTACATATAAAAAAATTAAATACATAGCTTATTGCATAAACATAAACCTTTTATTATTATTTTAATTTTGTCTTTAACTTTTTACATTGTATCTGTTGGACTAATGAATAGGAGGGTATTTTATAAATAACAAAACTCAAGTAACTGTGCATCTTGGTGATAACAAGTCCAAGTTACTAAAAGTTAAACTTTGCTCTTCTAAACACATAATTAGGTATGAAAGTATAATTCAATAAAATAAATTTCGATTTCTGAAATAAAAACAAATTTTGATGAAGGCTTACCATTACAAAAATACATCGACTAGAGTTGGAAAGCACGAATAAAATGCTTGAAAAGAAACTCTTTTTATCAAGTTTTGTACGTCACGTTAATGAAACAACAATTCTTTAATTTCTTGGGCAAGGTTCTAGATATCTACGGAGCTAAATATCCAATATTTACAAATTGTGGGAATAAAATTCTTAAATACCGATATAAAAAGTTTCGGTTTTCTCAATATTTGCTGCAAAGATATTAATAACATTTCCCCCTGAATGTAGCAATTAACCCAACATAATATATTAGTCTCTATTGATATAAAAATACCATTTTGGGAGTTTCAGTTTAATAAAAAGTATTATAGTCAAAATATCAGGATCAGGGATTATTTAAAAATTATTATTATTATTATTGATTTGGCTAAATCAATCAAATTTTTAAGCTACTAAAAAACAATTAAATACAAATTTTGTTTTATGAGTAATTTGGAAAAAAAACTAACCAGTCAGCGGTTGTGATTTGTTATTTTTTGTCTAAATCTCAATAACCGTAAATTGTTTTCATTTAATTAAAAATTTAAATTAAATTGAATGTACCTTTAAGTACTCACCAAAATATTTCCAGAAGGAACACCTTTGATATGTGATGAAAAGAAAATTAATTTGCACTTTTATAGGTGTATTCATTGTGTTATCAGACGAATTAAACGAGTGCTGATAACTAAAATCATATCTGAGCACTTAGAATTTTGAAGTATATAAATTGTACCTCTGATTGCTTTTAAATTGTTTCCAAGGATTGGTAAGTAATTTTTGTTATCAATTCACGTCCTGTTGATACTTTAAAATATACCCCACCTAAAACTTTTAAATTTGAGTGAAATAGACCATCGGCTATTTTGAAGATAGATAACAACATTGCATGGATCGACGAATAGGCAGGCATGACATGGAAAGTATTTTACAATTCTATTAGCGTACCGTTGAAAAGTAATATACTAATTTAATTGTTGGGTTTAAAAAATCAGATCTATATCGTGCAAGATTTTTTTTTAATGTTTGTCATGTTCTGCGCTTTAATATGAACTAGTTAATTGTTTATATTCTTCACCCCACAAACATTAAAAATTATCAAGCATTCAATTTTCACAAAATAGTTTACAGTTTTTAATAGATCCTGTCACGGTAAATATTTATTAAATACAAATTATATTGGGGTTTTCACTCAAATCACAGTTTTAATCATTTTTATTGAGAATTAAATAACCTTCTTTTTCGAAAAAAAAAACAAAAAAAAACACATTATTAAAGTTTATGTATCTACTTTTTTTTTTCGATACTATGCTTGCTATCGGATGTTGATATCTCGAGACGACAAACTAAGTAACGTTTAATAGGAGAGAATCAAATCATACTATTAGTAGTATTCGATAAAAAATATAATAGTTTAATTAATAGAATTAATATATGTTTTACACAACAACACATTCTTTTCGTCACTCCTCTAAGAATTCAGACTCAGACACTTTTTATTTCAACATCACCAAATTTAGACGTACCTTGTCAATGAGGTAATTATGTTTTTTGTGTTTTGAAACGAAGACAATAATAGAAAGCGTCATGTCGAGAATTGAACACGTGTCACAATTTTGTCTATCCTCTAATTTGTCGATCTCTAACTTAGTACAGATAGCTAATTGCACTATATCAGCTATTACAGAATCATGTACATCTTGGTTAACATTCGAATATCCATTTTGGAAATTTTATGAAAATATTTTGAAATTTTTGGTTCTCGTTGCTTATGGCGACAAATGGTTAGGATATCTTCGTTTTATAAAAATGGACGAAACGAAGATAAAATACCGACCCGTTACATCGGAATACTGTATTAATGTTAGGGCTGGAGAGAACAAGACTTGGTCTACATGAAGAAAGTTGTTGATCCCTCTTGTTTGTCATGCCTGTGCTTAATATAGAAAGCTCGAATATTTTAACTATTTGAGAAACTTATGAGTAAAGTTTAATAACTAAACTCAGTATTAGTAAATTAGAAACAAGTAGTATAGTGAGTTTTTATTAGTCTTAAAAATATGTAATTTACAAAAATTTCTGAAATAAAAGATGGTGGTAATTACAAAATTACAAGATGGTGGTAATTTATTTGTATTCCATGAAACTGAATTCAAACAACCCTGAATAAACTTTGTTTGGAGCAAACTTTTAATAACTAAACTCAGTATTAGTAAATTTGAAAACAAGTAGTATTGAGAGTTTTAATAGTCTTAATAATACGGTATGTATTTTAGAAAATTTACTAAAATACAAGATGGTGGTAATTCATTTTTATATCATGAAACTTAGTTCAAGCAACCATGAATAAACATTGTTTGGTCTCAAATCGAATAAACAGAAAGGGTTTGAAAAGCTAGGTATAAATTAACCTTTATATGGCTTGAAGCTGTTTTATATCTATAAACCATAACCTAAAAATAAACTTACAACCCTCTGAAGATTAATTTTAACTATCTCATGTAACACTTTTGTTTTTGAGCATGATTTTGGTTTGGCTGGTGAGAGTTTTATTCAATTTATTATTATTTTTGTCTTGTCTTTCCATTACCTTTAACATGAAGTGTCATATGACCGTACATCTATATACAAACGAATCACACCTACAATATTTCAAAAACCAAAATTCTAAAATGATAATTTATTAGTGTAAGCCCTCGATATTGATTAATCTCATAATATTTAGAAATACCTGATAAGATAATCTGAAACAACAAGAAAGTTTAGGTAGGGAAATTCATTCTATAAACTGTTTTATATATTTTGTTTTAGAAATTTGCAGTTTTGACTCTTTACATTACTTCTGAAAAAAAAACAAGTACTGGTGGAGGGTTATAATTACAAAACTAAAGACTAGAGTTAGAAAGCATGCATAAAATGCTTGAGAATGAAGCTCTTTTTAACATGTTTTGTACGTCACGTTGATGAAACAACAATTCTTTATTTCTTTGCAAGGTTCTAGATATTTAAAAATATCCAATATTTAAATATTTTGGGAATAAAATCCAAAAATACCGAGATGCAAAGTTTCGATTTTCTCAATATTGGCTGCAACGATGTTAATAAAACTTTTCCTAAATGTAGTCATTAACCCAGCAATAGCATATTATTTTCCATTTACACAAAAATAACAGTTTGGGAGTTTCGGTTTATAAAAAGAATTTTTGCCAATATCTCACAATCAGTGATTATTTGATTATTATTTCTGATTTGGCTATGTCAATCAAATTTTAAGCTAGTATATATTTACGACGAATATTTACGATGAATATATTTGTAAACTTACTTTAAATAAATACATACATATTAATAGAAACCAATAAAGAAAATACTTAAATTTTCTTCACACACTCATAGTAAGCTACTATTACCACCTTTCATAGTACGTACGAACTATGTTGCATAGAACCTGTTAGTCTGACGATTTGGTTATCTGCCTTGAGTATTTCTCCTTTGATAAATGAGTGGAGGCTAGTTATACATATAGTTACATTAATTTTAATGATTTGAAAGATTGGTAGACTGATTGTGATATACCCTGTATTTTACGCACTATACATTTTGTACAGTTCAAAAACAAAATAATTTCATTAAATTGTTTTGCATGATTTAAAAAAAAAATCAGTAGAAACATGTAGCTCTTGTAATCTCTCCTTGGAGTCATGGACACACCATGTTGTGTCATAGTCAGGAATTCTAATTAAAAATGTCTACGTTAGTGGAGACAAGAAAATAATTACTCAATATTTGAAAAATAATATCGTTAATAACCATCAAAGCCTTATTTATTTATTGTAGGCCTATGTCCTTATATTCCTTATAGTTTAAATAATCTTAATTTATTATTAAGAAAAAAAAATATAATACCATGTTTAATATGGTTTAATTACAAACAATAGTTGATAGTTTGTACCATATTACAGGAGATAAAACTGATTATTTCATTAATTTTACTAATTTTGCACTGATTTCGGTATATAGACATGGTTTTATAAATTATTCAACAAGTTCATTAGTCAAAAATAGTGGATTAAATATTAATAAAAATCAATGTATTAAGGTGAAAATTAGTTTTGACAACTGTTAAGCTGTATGGTCTACGTTTCCCTAAATTAACAATACTGAGATTATTGTCACGTAATAGATGAAGTCGGTGTACAGTATATTGAACCATTGTATGGAAAACAATGATCTTTTTTAGTTAACCTACATTTCCTTTATTCGTTTCACTTAATTTCAAAAAGTGAATTGTAATCTACTTTGAAGAGGGATGGAATTAAATTCAACTGCTTTTATATACTTTACTATCTGTATTTTTTTTTACCTGTGGGTATTTCAGTTTATTCATTTGTAGGTTTGTTTGTTTACATATGAGTTGTATAATTATCTGTAAGTACGTATGTTTATATGCAAGTAGGTTTATTTATTTTGGTTTGATATGTTTCTTTATCTGTAGATGGCTTTAAAGTGTAGGCTTGTTTATTCATCCGCAAGTGTGTTTGGTTGTTAACTGTAGCTATTTTTGTTTACTGTAGGTTTTTCTCTTTGTTTATCATTAGGTTAGTCTATTTGGTATCTTGTTTATTATACTACTTTCTTGGTCTTTATCTTTATTTTCAGTGGAAGAGTTTACCTGCAATGAATAACAGTATACATATTTTGTTGTATAAAGTATTTTTGCTGTGACATGAGTGTAGACTACTTATCGATTTCTTTACATTGATTTTAGTTTGCCATTTTTTGTTTTAAAATGTTAATTTATTGTTGTCTTTTTGTATGATTTATAATTATTTTAAACATTATTGATGTGTTTTACACATGCTCATATTGCTAACAAGAAGGAAAGTAAAATCCAACATTGTTACGTTTTAACAAGGATTTCTACAAATAGTGACAAATTAGTTTTAATCTATTTACTTGTTTGTGGTACAAACATATAAAGCACTGTCCTAAATCATTGTAAGAAACTCAATTTCAGCTCAAAAAACTTTAAATTTTACTTGTCTATATGTTTTTATATCTGGTATTATTTGGATAATATTTTTACATAATTTATTTACAAAATCGTATATTATTTCCATTTCAATATATAATAAAGAATAGGATGATGATCAACAATAGAAATATACCTACCAATATTCCTTCCAATTCCTACCAATATTCCTTCCTTAAAATTTTACATTGCAGACAATTATTAATTGAACTTCTTGGTAGACTATATTATATGAAATCATATCTGGTACTATTGGCTGAGATCCAAGTAACCTGAGAATAAGTCCACATTCAATATTATAGTGGGGTCATATAACCAACAATGTTCCTGACTTGAGAAACAAAAATCTAGAAAAGAGTAATTTTTTCAAAATATTTTAATAGTCATTATATATTGTCTATAACTGAAATCATTACAATTTAGTATCAACAAAAAGCCACGTTTATTTTGATTTTTTAATAAGCGATTTTATTAGTTAAAAAAAAAAAACTCGGTTTATAAATCTTTGATTGTGACTGAACATATTTTATATTATTTTCAATTATTGACTCTACAATACTGTGTAGATTAGAATTATTTATATGAATTTCCTAACTTAAATAAAACATTCTAATCAGCCATCATTGGTAATATTTGTCTGTTTCCAATAATGATGATGAAGAAATGATATATATATACGACAATATTGTAATTGTCCAAAAAATTAATTGGAAATTAATTAATAAATAATTTACTTTTTATAATGTCGTAAGAGTCAACATTATGATTCCTACCATTATTGGACAAAACATTATAAAATGTTGTTTCATATTGTATGTTTTGTATGGACATTAAAACGATAGTACCATTTAAGTACAACAGTAAAAAAAAACGACTAATAATTTATTATTTTTTTAATTCGAATTAAATCAGTTTTATTTAAGTTTTTATTTCAGGTGAGAGTGGTTTTTCTATCTTTTGATGTTTTGATTTGAAGTAAAAGTCGTAGAGAACTGTTTAAAAAAAAAGATATTAATGTGTGCATCTTATATTTAACCCTTTTAATGCTGAATAAGACCACGTTTTAATTTTGTTTTCTATGTTTAAGTTTATATTGGTTTAAGTATATTTAAGCCAATATATTGGTAAAGAAATCTTACTGAAACGACATGTGAAGTAATTAATAGAATATAGAAGAAATATTTTTGGTCTTCCAGCACTTGTCAAATTTTAAAATATCTATTAATTTTTTTTATTTTTTAGTAATGGAAACAAGACAAGCTTTATTGTACTATTGTAAGTTATCAAAAATTATATAATTTAGTTTTTTACTGATTTCTCAACTATTCCTCAAAATTCAATAAGAATGAGGATAGGATGTTTTCAGCATTAACTAGGATAAATATTATAGGTGTTTATTTTGAAACAAAATTTGTCAAAAGATTTGACAACAAACTTTTATATTAATACTATTTTGAAATGGTCGATTTTAAAATTATACCATGTTGTGGTACCTGAAAAAATACATATGAATTCCCATTTAAATATTATACCTGGTTTTCGAAAAAAGACGGAGATGAAAAACAAGCATTTTGGGCGGTGTTGATAGATAAGGTTTTCATTACTTATATAATAATTAATTAATATATTAACTATATAACACTAAACAACACCCACCCCTTCTGAAAAGGTAGCTTATGTAAAATGTAATTCAAGCCAAATAAAATGTTGTAATAAAGTACTAATTTAAAATATCTGCTTCAATCACTCAAACCAATTGAAGTTGTACTAATTAGTTGGGTATTGGAAGTCATATTCATGAACAGGATATATGAAGTTTTTTAAACTAACCTAACTTGAAGCCAATAATTTCAAGTCTCTGTGTGTGTTAACTGTTTCTTTACATTAGTTTGTCAACCGAAAATTTTGAATTTTTGCGACGCAACTAGTTTTTTAATACAATTGTCTAGTATTTTCCTAAACTAGGTTTTTAATTACTTTCTCCATGTGTTTAAATTGTACATTAAATTTTATGTGACTAAAACGTAAGTACGAAAATTTTTATTGAATAATTAAATAAAATATCTTATTTTGCACAACAAGAAGACTTATAAAAAGAAATGCTAATATTGTTGAGAATAATAAATTGTCAGAACTTGTAGTTATTTCTAAAAATGTATCTCCAAAGGAAAAATATCGAAGATCTATTCTACACAGAGAGAATATTTCTCTAGAACGTAAATTTTAATAAAAAAAGGAATTCACACATTTCTAGTTTACAGAAATAAAAATATTAAAAGAATACAACATATTAGCTTCATAATTCATTCGAAAATTGGCCATCAGTAATATTTAGAGATAATTAATACATTACTCTTTGAAAAAAATATGAATTAACAGCCTTTTTTTCGTCATACAATATATTTAAGTGTTTAGGCCATGGCTTTATTTACGGCTTACGAAGTATTAACGGTAAAACTTTTATGTGGCAGAGAAAAAATATTTGGTTGCTAGTTAATCTCTCACATTTTTCTTAATTTGTTTTATGAGGTTTCCATTTTCTTAAATAATCTATTTCTATGAAATTTAGTAACGTGTATATAAATTCTACTCGTGTTTTAAAAAAGAGATTTTAATTTTGTCACCCATGTTTCACAAAATCAAGCGAATAATTATTGAGCTGACTGTGGAAATAAAAGTCATAAAAATGTTTATTCAAATTTAAGTAAACGCTTCGCATTCCCTCTGTCAACATATCTTTGGAACAAGAGGAGTTATTGATTGCACATTATTCACGTTATTTGGTTTGGGTAATGTATGTATAATAAATTTACTATTATATCATGAAACTAAGATTATATTTCCACATTTTTATAATGGCGGACGTTTAAAATCTTTCGTATACATCGAAAATAAGTGACATTACACAATGTATACAAGAACCCAAATCTTACTTCTATTAACGAAAAACAAAATGTGTTTTAAGCAGGGGGGTGGAGGTACACCGTGCCTTGAGAAGTGTCAAATTGTAGTGGCCAATATGTCCAAGCTATGATAGTAATTTATTAGGTTGTAAAACTTCAAAATTGCAAATGTAGGAATTGGTGTCGTTGTAGGAGAGAAAGTAGACATATTTTCAATGATCACTTTATTTACAATTTGATAATCAACATTTTACAAATATTATGTTTTTTATTAACATATGGTGAGTTACAACTTTATTAAGTGTACCTATTCTAAATCAAGAAGTTCGGGATGCGTCAATGGAAGTTGGATAAAGTGGGATTTAAAGTGTAGCTTCTTGTCCATTGCTAGAGGCACGTTTAGTCTATTATTGAGGCTGGTAGTAAGCAACTGTCTCTCGACAATTCCTACTGAATCTGAAAAATATAACAAAAATTAGTATTTGTAAAAGTCTTTGTCACATGTTTGAGAATTACTAATGAGAAGTACATTCTGATACTCTTCATTTCAATGTAAAATTTTATGCTAAATGTGATTTCCAAGCACGACCATTGATATCTAGCTTTGTTTGTCATTTTATGGTTTACTTTTACTTCTTATGCTTTCTTTGTCATTTTATGGTTTACTTTTCTTCTTAAGCTTTGTTTTTCATTTTATGGTTTACTTTTACTTCTTATGCTTTCTTTGTCATTTTATGGTTTACTTTTCTTCTTAAGCTTTGTTTTTCATTTTATGGTTTACTTTTCTTCTTACGCTTTGTTTTTCATTTTATAGTTTACTTTTCTTCTTAAGCTTTGTTTTTCATTTTTTGATTTACTTTTCTTCTTAAATTTTCAGAGTATTTGGATAAAGGCTGAACTGGCTTGCAGCAAACTCAAATTCAAATATTCGAGCCTCGTTTCTGACATCTGTTTTATCCGTATATTAAGATACTTGTCGGTTGTTATTAGTTAGTTTAATGGGGAAATATAAAAATAAACGACAATCAGTTTTTGTCCTTAATATGATTAGAAATCAATAACTGTGAGTGACAACTTTTGAATAACCTTTCCCCCAAATTCTTAAAATGACTTCTTTGGTTTAAAAAATTATATTCTCTTTTATGTAATTATAAAAATTATGTAGAAAATGATATAAAAGATGGATTTTTCCAATTTTTTTTAAAATTTTAACTTGATCCCCTAAAATTATATATATATATATATATATATATATATATATTTCTATGTCTTGTTTTAGTTATAATAAAAAAATTTTAACTACAAATTGAAATTTGTATTAATGAGTTTCCATAAAATAGAACAAAGCCTTTTTAATTCATATATAAATTTAATTAAAAAAACAAAGTAGTAAACACAAAAAAAAAAACTGTATTGAACTCTGTTCTTATTTGCGTTTTTTTAACGCTGTTTATTATAAATTTATGAATCTACAATAATGACAAACATGTATTTTTAAATTTAAGTATGTTCGGTCGTGTTACAATCATTTTCAGGAAATGACTTAATGAAGATGTAATTATATTAATTTATATTTCGACTCCTGGACTTGATGAAAAAGGGGAGACTGATTTTGAACTAAAAGCAAGAGTTTGTATGCAGAACAATTTTTTCTCTTCTATAAATTAATAAAAATGTGAAGATTACTTACCAAGTTTTATGCAAGTGTAGATCATGACGTATTCGTTAGGTTTATATGCAACAATCTTTTGGTATCTGTCAAACACTAAATCAGAATATAAGTGCATTAATATATTGTGAGGTACAAATTAAAGTTCTATTTGCTAAAACTATTTTAATTTATACAGCCTACGTTACCACAAATATACGTATTATTAATTTACTAATTAAAAATAAGTAGTCTGTGTACTATAAATGTCTAATAATTTACATATTAATAATTATAAGTAAAGATATATCTAAATTAAATAATAAATTTCAGTCAAATTATCGTTTCCTATGTTATCCAATAACTTCAAAAACATAAGTATGACATGTATCTGAGATAAAATATTTGGAAAGATTTCCACAAATGTTATTTTGTGTTAATATTCAATTTTGTAGTTGATTGTTGAGAAAGGGATACTTTTTATCACATATTGTAATACCGTGATGTGATAACTGGGATTATTTATTTGAATTTGACCCCAATTTTATTACTGTACCCTTTAAAGTTTTTGTCTTTGTCTTTGTCGACATTGTGTTGTGCCGATTGCACCTAAACATGACAACTCAGTTGACTACACTTTTCTTCTCGATGTCAATTCATGTTACGAAAATATTGATTACTATTTAATTATTAATTATCTTAAGTTGCGTTCACTATATTTAAGTAAGAAAAAAATATCAATGTATACTTACTGTCCTTAGGAAAAGGTTGGTCGACAAAGCTGGTTACATTCAAATATTTACTAAAACATAAAAATAAAACTCTGTTAGTAAAATATGAGTGAAAATATTTTGATAAAATCAATAAAGTTAATACATTATAGGATACATCAAGATCAATGTTCCCGAACACCAAATATATAAAATTGATCCATTAAACATATGTCCCAGAATGTTTCGTTTTCCGTCTGTCTAACTTTTCTTCCTAAAACTCCATAAAAAATTGAGATATCACTAACAACGTTTTCAGAATGTTTAATCCTATTCACTAGCAGTGTAACACATATTATTATTACTTAACTGTTTCAAAATGGTGGTAATTAAAAGTGTAACACGACAAATCATTCGTTTACCATTGATTGAAGCAACTATTTGCAAAAGTAACAATGTTTAACCAATTTGATGCTGAATAACCCATGGAACCTTTATTTTTTATTACAAGTTGAGGAATAGAAATAATAACGAGTATATTTTAATTTACTAGAAAACAATAAATAAATGTGTATAATTGTTTTTTACAAACGTTGAATTCTAAATGACAAAGGAAAGCTCTTGTGTACCATTACTAATTAATTATTAGTTGTTTTTTATTTCGTGTATTAACAAACTACAAACAAACAAATTTGTAATTTTATTCAGCATTAAAATGTTGAAATATTTTTTATTGTGTCATTTTATATATACTTTGTATATACACTTGTCGTGATATTAGGCAATACGATGTTTTATTAAACGAATGTGTGGTATGTTATCAATTATATTATTTTATTATAAATTGTATAATAATAATATCAATCTGAATAATCTGGTATTGATAATTCAATCTGTTACAGAACATTGTGTTTATAAATTTTAATAGCATTTTGATAGACTGATAGTGATACACTTTTTATTATTAACACTCAAATGTTTCTAAATTTTTAGCAAAAAATTCACTCAGGTGATCCCCATTAAAAAAAATATAGTATACACATTTAGATGTTGTAATTTTATCCCTGTTCTCACGGACACCCGGTATTGTTTTGCAAATTATAACTTCTAATTTACCATGTGTACATTTGTTGGCAGACGAAATTAATTGTATTATTTTAGCGTAATATATTCATTAACCATTAAATCCATAATTATTTAATATTAGCCTATGTACAATTATTTGGGGTTTTAAGGTATTTATGGTACTAATTAACCATAGTTTATTAACAAGAAAAAAAACAAATATAAGATCTTGATTCAAATTTTGACTTGATTATAGTTCGTGGAATTGGTTTTATAAATTAATTATTCTACAAGATAATTTGTTAGAAATACTACATTATAGAATGTTAAAGTGATAAATTACTCAACTTAACAATATTTGTTTTTAAAATTAACTGTTCATCTGTAAGTGAAACTTCGCCCTAAAATAACTCCATAATATGAAATTTCCACTCTAAGAAACTTCATAATGGCATACGTTTTTGTTTTGTTTCTGACCATTTATATTTGAAATAAAGTTACTTCATATATATTATATTTGCTAAGCATTGACTTAGAACAATATGATTATACTTACTCTACAGATTTGTACGTTAGATTAAACATATTTTCATCTGAAGTTTTTTCAAATTTAACAGCGACACCATCCAAGTGTTTAATGAATTTTACTTTCTCTTTTGAGTTGGCACTCGCGTACTTGAAGTAGTACTTAATCCCAGCAAGCTGAAATTTAAGTAAACATAGTTTGACAAAATAAAATAAAATAAATTATGTCTAGTACACCCATTTTGTTTATTGTGTTACTTTACTATTTAAAAACCTGAACAGTCTGTTGTTGCTGTTCAGATGATATATTACCCATTTGTGCCGGTAATGATTGATAAAAGGAATGACTCTTTGGTCTTGCTTCACTCTATACCTTATCCCGAAGCATCTTTGTGGAGTAGGTTACACGCCAAATTGATCAAACTTGCCGGTATTGCAATGTGTAATACTGGAATATAAGTTAATTGAACAAGAAACATGGATGCCCACTAAGTCGGTTCCGTATTACTATGGGATAAATCTCATATTATAATAATTCACTCCACTCTTCGTACTACTCTTTTATCGTATTAATTCTCATTTTTTCAATTCTCCTGAAAAATTAAAGTACAATAACACTTTACGTGTAAAATCGCAAGGAAACACTCAATGGTATTTAAAGTCATCAAACAATTTGACAAACATAGCCGTAAACATCTCGCCGCTATTTTTGATAATAAATGTATATTGTTGTAAATCAGCTAAAGAAAGACAGCTGAATATATTGAAAATATCGTTGCAAGAATACAAGGGACGATCGAAAAATACACGATTCAAGCAATAAATTGCTCCTAGAATGAAAAATAATCATATGTTTATACATCGTGACTTCTGTTGAGAGAAAAAAAGAAATGCTCATATTTTGGAAATACATAGAAGTTGAAAATTGAAGTTATATATAGTTGCGAAATTAAAAATAACGGTTAATGTACATTAAAATAAAATAATAAAATACACAAAAGTATATGGACATAATAATTAAAATATTGTAACAATAATAATCATGAAGGAAAAGTGAACAAAATATTAACAATTTACACATAATGTGACCATCTATTTGAATAACCCTGTACTTATGACAGTTTTTAAATATACAATTTACTTACATCAGCCAATCCGACATTAGGAACTTTCTTTGCCGACAGACACTTCTGTAAGTCGTTGTTTTTCCTACTACGAAACAAAGAAAACTCTTCCGTGTCTAAACAAAATCCTCCAACCACAGCCAACATGACAATCAGAGAGTAAGTCAACATACTTCTGTTTATGGTTTGTCTTGCTTCTTTCTGTAACAATTAAAATGATTAACATTTTTTTTTTTAAGTTACACAATATATAGGCCTACATACGTTACGAACAATATATGACAATAAATTCATTATGGATTAACTTTATTGAAATAAAATTAAATAAACTGGAGCAAACGAAATTACTTATTTGTTATGTTTCATTATGATTGTCATGCAATACTTCAAGGGTGTGAAGTGATAAAATAAGATAAAATAATCGTATGTCAGAAAATGTTTCGTTTTAGGTCTGTCTATTTTTATTTTTGAATAAAAAAATATAATAATGTGGAAATGAGATACACTCTTGAGGTATTAAGTTCATATTTGGAATTGAATGTATAACTGTTTACTCAGTATAGAAATAAAACAAGATTTTATTTGCAACATTTCTTAACAACGGCGATAAAAATGTTGATTGTCGAATGTTTAGAAATATATTAACTTTACCAAATATTCTAGAGATAAAATAATTTACTTTTTTAAGAAAAATATAATTATATCATCTATTGCAGGTGAAGGATAACTATTATCAAATTGTTGTTTAGTAATCGACAATAATTGACTAAATTCTACTCGTCCTTTAAATCAGAAAGTGTCATATTTATTCATTTATTAATTGGATTGCAATCGATTATCAAGATATTATTGTTTGGTAATTGTATCAATATCTCCTTCGTCATTATATGTTAAATATAGAGAGATAATCATTTAGGTAAATTTAATATTTTCCCAGTCATTAGACTGTAAACATTTTAAATAGATGATCTTTTAAAATTTACAACAGAACTACTTAGTTTTTTATACGGATATAAAGTTACACTTAAATTTAACAACAGTGTAATACGTAAATAATTGTAAATTGTTAAATTTAACAACCTAAATTTAACAACAACTTAAATTTAACACGTAAAAATAAATATAATGTAACGTTAAACACTCACCAAATTATTTTCAGAAGGAACACCTCTGTTATTTGTTGAGGAAACTAAATAAATGTGCTCTTTTATAGGTGTATTTCTTTGTGTTATCAGATTAATTAACGAGTGCTGATAACAATAACCATATTTGTGCACTTAGAATTTTGAAGTAATAAAATTGATATTTACTGTTTAAGTTGTTTCTTAGATTTAGTAATTTGTGTTATCGTGAATGTCATTTCCAACTATTAAAATAGAATTCAAAGAGATAAAATTTAAGCAGTATTTAAAAATGGTTGAGCCTAAATAAATCTCAAAACAAATTTTTTAAAATACCAATTTTAATATAACGGGAACCTAATTTATCTCTGATATATGAGAATAATTAATTATAAATGGAATTTTTTCCAAATTTGTCGTTGTCTATAAATATAATCTAAATTGTCAAACGGAAAAGTCAAGTCACTATAAATATGTTGTCATCCTCGTGGTAATACTCAAAACATTATAACAATACTATCATTTCACGAGACTAATAACAAACCAGTGCGTAAAACTGAAAACAAAGCAAATTACGGGAGAAATATCCGGAGGTGGTGATAAAACGAACAAATTCTGTTAACTTTTACCAATGATACTCAGAGGTACACTATTGAGTATTATTAATACATTTTGTTGAGCCAATGACAACCAATCCGTTCTGTTTATGTTTTTATGTGTTATATTTTGGGTAAAAAAATTTAAAAACCACTAGAGTAAATTTTTATTTTTCATTAGAATGAAATAATAAGAAGGAAAAATTTTCTTCTACCTATTATGGATTGATGATTACATATTTGCTACCGGTTTTTACTAAAAAGATCTCTACAGATGTAGACAAAACTATTTTCTAAACATTATTTTTTAGTTCTGA
Organism: Aphrophora alni; assembly: GCA_963513935.1. NCBI lineage: Eukaryota > Metazoa > Arthropoda > Insecta > Hemiptera > Aphrophoridae > Aphrophora > Aphrophora alni. Next base: position 112,907,465 of record OY740770.1, read on the forward strand.
GGACATAAAAATTGATATTCGCAAACAATTCAAAAGCTTTTATTTCCCAAATAACTCTCCTTATGCAACATACATGCTAACAATTTAAAAACCCATAAATTAATATTTGCTCAATCAAACTTCTAAAATCATTGTTTTTATTTTTATAAATAAAATTCCGGTTCTAGAGTTATAATAAAAAGTGACATTATTAAGTAAACTCGGTAAGTTGAAAGAACATAACTGTGTTCTTTTTATCTATTATAAAAACATCTAGATTTCACGTTTTTATGTCTATTTTTATTAGAATCAATCTATTATTATTAGATCAAAATTTCTCCATAATTTACACACAAAAAAATATTTATTTTAAAATTTTTATTGATAAAAAAATGCTGAACACAATTTTTAACACAAAAAGCGGTAGATGATCAGCAATATTCATATTTAACAATGCATTTCTTTCATTGAATAGTAGAATTCAAAAGTATTATAAGTTCTTCTTGCCACATCCTATTATATGAAATCATATTAGATTTAATTTGGCGGAAATAGAAGTGAACTGATATAAAAACAATATTTCATCATTATTTTTTTATTATAGTAACATAAAATCGGAAAATATTCATGACTTAAAATAAATGTAGAAACAGAACAATTCTTTTAATATGTTTTTGCCATCATAAAAAATCTTTACGTTCGACTTTGACCGGTGACCATATTTATTTCGTATTTTTCATAAAAATTAAGTTTTTTAAGCATCATCTCTCCATCTAATAGTTAGATTGGGATCAAAACAATTTCACATAGTTTATATCAAAAGTGTCTTCACAACTTTGTATATTTTATAAGTTTTATTGAAATGGATTTCTTAATCTGAAAATAAAATTTTAAACTACTGTCATTGGTAGTTTTTGTTTTTACCTAACAATTTTTTTAATGCGTATTTCAATGATAGTTTGGAGGATGGGGAAATCAATTATCATTAATAAGTTCACGAATTTGTCTACTTTTTAATGTAACAGAGGACCGTCAAAATTCAGATTTTCTACCATATAAGGTCAAAATATCATAGTGTAACAATTTGGTTTTATGTTGTAGTTGTGCTAAGTATCTTAAGATAATATAAAAATTTAAGTATAACAGTTAAAATAAAAATACAAAGTAAATAAATTATTTAAAAATTTGAATTAAATAAGTTTTGTTTTGGTTTGGATTTCAGGTGAGCGTCCTTTTTCTATCATGTGATTTGTTGATTGAAGTAAAAGCACTAGATAACGCTACACAGTAAGTTATATAAATTGTTATAAAATAATGTAATCCTAACTTATAATCGTTATCGGGGTACCGGCTTCAAAACATTAACCAAATGTCTTTAAAGTATTACAATACTGGACAATTAGACAGAAGGTTCATTGCAAAAATGAGACAGTGTGTGGTTCCCTTCAACCTGAGATTGTGACACATGCACGCAAGTATCTATCAGAAGGTAGTTTACAAAGATCATGTGATGTTACTGGAGTCTAATAAATACACGACAATCTAGTTGGAATACATTACTAGAAGTGTCTTTGTAGTCATAGTGTACAAATATCAATGTCAACTATTATGGCCAACTGTAACTGAAAATATGCCCTTCTACTTTGATATCTAAATGATAATAAAAAAATTATCTCTTCGTAATTTTATTTGGTGAACAATTATTTAAACACGTAATAATAATAATTACCACAAAGTTTTCTATTATATGTAAATAGAACCTAATTATTCTTTTTTTCGGTTATTTTTAAAGAGTTTTATTTTTAAATGTTTATATGCATTGATATTTCACTGGTTGATTTACGTTTTTACCATACTTGCACTGTAAGTATTAACTTATATTAACTATTTGCCATTTTAGGACTTTTGAGTTTGCTCTCTGTTTAATTCTGTACAAATAATATAAGAATCGTTTCTTTGTGTTTTCAAATATAAAATAATTACTTGAATAAGAGTTATACAATGAATCATTGATCACAAGTGACCGTTCTTGATATAGATTGCTTTAAAAAAGTATCTTTGGACTTAAACAATATAAGGTCTGCCACGATTACTTTTTCATACTAATTTGATCTATTACCAATAATTATTAATAATAACAGTATTTTGTAAAAATGTGGAAAATTTTTAGAAATTTCGTATGAAAATATATAATTTGACTAATTTCCTTTGTAATAACTGTATCCTAATTCTAGATTTTAATTTATTGTTTTTGCATTGAATAATTTTCTTAATTTTGTATTTTAAAGAACTTCAGCTGGAGATGGTATACTGACTGCTTGTTATCGGTGTATTTTAATATTCTAACATAGCTAAATAACGATATTTTCTGACATATATATATTTTTTAAAGAGATTTGTTATACTTCGTCCTCCGGGTTATATCATTAGATTAGGGAAGTCCAAACTGTAAGTGTTATAAATAAAAGCCTGCTTTAAGGTAAATTGTTTAAATTTTCACTTTTAAAATGTGTACCTTTTTTAGGTGTAACAGTTATATAAATTTCCGGGAACTTTGCAAAATATTCTATTACTAATAAATGATAAAGATTTTCAGGGTAAAACAGGTCTACATGGTGGCTATTTATTTTTTCCCGAGAAATCGGCTTCTACGATGCGTAGGCATGAATAAACATTGGCCATTTTCTTAATATTAGTTTTAGTTCTTGTTCATCATTTGCTCATTATTTTACATTTTTCTATGGTTACTACTTTAAACAAATAGATTTACTCATAACGATTGTTTAATCCCGTACTAAATTAAGTTTTGGTAAGCATTGTAAGATTTTATTATTTTGTTAAATTAACCAATGAAAAGTTGGTCACTGCCATAGTTTGTCGTTCATTATTCCGTTACTTATTCCGAATATAGAATAAAGTTGGAAGTGTCTTTATTTTGTTAAATTAACCAATGAGTAGGTGGTCTCTGCCATAGTTTGTCGTTCATTATTCCGTTACTTATTCCGAATAGAGAATATAGTTGGAAGTGTCTTTATTTTGTTAAATTAACCAATGAGTAGGTGGTCTCTGCCATAGTTTGTCGTTCATTATTCCGTTACTTATTCCGAATAGAGAATATAGTTGGAAGTGTCTTTATTTTGTTAAATTAACCAATGAGTAGGTGGTCTCTGCCATAGTTTGTCGTTCATTATTCCGTTACTTATTCCGAATAGAGAATATAGTTGGAAGTGTCTTTATTTTGTTAAATTAACCAATGAGTAGGTGGTCTCTGCCATAGTTTGTCGTTCATTATTCCGTTACTTATTCCGAATATAGAATAAAGTTGGAAGTGTCTTTATTTTGTTAAATTAACCAATGAGTAGGTGGTCTCTGCCATAGTTTGTCGTTCATTATTCCGTTACTTATTCCGAATATAGAATAAAGTTGGAAGTGTCTTTATTTTTTTTAATAAATACAATTTACATTTAATATATATTTTTACATGTATCGAATCACCCTTTTTAACTAGTTAATGGCACATTAGAATTTTGTGTGCAATTCAGAGTGATGGATTACGTTATTCTTACTAAAAGTATTAGAATTAAAACAATTTTTTTGGTTCTTTGTCAATCTTTGATGTTGTTGACAACTACCAAAAAATTATGTGTCCTCTTTTTACAATAATTTCGTTATCCTTTGACCTACAGAAAAACTAAAAAACCCGTTTTTGTATCAAACTTTTTTGTTTTAAATTTTTGGTAAAATTGATTTTTTTCGAGGTATTTTATATTAAATATTTGAAACGGCCATCATTTTGAAAATATGCAAATGAATTCCTTTATTTTCATTACACTTATCAAACGTAACATACAAAGTGCTTATACTACCTCTGAAATCAATATCTTTTCTATTTCTTCAGTTATAATGTTTTTTCTTTTGTTTTTAAAAAAGATAAAATGGACGATTTCTGGAAAACTACTAGTTTTCGGTAATTTTTTATTCTTTATTCTGACCCATAAAACCATTTCATGAAGTTTGACAGTTTACCTGCCGAACAATATGTATAATATCTTTAGTTTTAAGTTGATGTTTAACTATATCATTATGATAAAGAGCAAACGTTTTAACATCTCATTGCTTATTGCTTTAAGTATTACTAAGGATATACTTTTATATAATATTTCTTTATTAAAGGTTAGCTAATCTTTAACATTCCACTTCTGTTTACAATAGGCAATACATTTTTATTAATTAGTGTAACCATACATTTTTTTGTTTCACAGAATTTTGTTTATAATTATGTTTTATTTTCGAAATATTTCTTAATTGTCAATTTGAAATATGTGTGTAATTTAAACTAAATATACATTAGTTTCATGCTAAATTGTCACAATTTACAGGAGTAAATACTATTAAAATATTGTCAAACAATATTAAAACTTACAGATAGCTTAAAATTATAACATTTTAAGAATAGCAAAATAAGTACGACTTTTGTTGTCTGGATCCTGTTATTTTGTGGATAATTTTATCTGTACTCAAGTTTGTTAGATGAGGTAGTTCTGTTGTGATAAATGAGTGGAGGCTAGTCATATATTTCTATACAATAATTGTAATGCAATTAGTTGTTTTAAAATTTAATTTATTGATATAGTTTTGTAATCATTTTAAATGTTATTTACGGGTCTTTACATGGTTACAATAAATACAAAAAGATTCAAATCTAGACTATTTTAAACAAGGATTTCTAAACGATGGACCAATGAAACAATTTCACTTAAATTTAATTTAAATTACTTTAGCTGTTTTTGAGATATTTGAACTTTGTCAATGATACTTATTACTCCTTTATAACTGATTACACAAGAACCAACATTTTTATTTGTTATGGTTACCAATAGTGGGTTTTTTCCGGCATTTAGAATTTCCATATAATTAAAAACAAGAAATTAAAAAAATACGGAAGCTTTAATTTTAAACTTTTAATTTCATTGATATTTGCTTGTCAGAATGGGTATGTGTGAATATTCGGGCAGTTTTGGTTTTATGTGTGTCCTTTGGATAATGGTACTTTGACACCTCTAAAATAATTGGTGTTACAATGTCAACCGCACAGAAGAATGTAGACAAGAATGTCTAGTCGATAGATTAAAGGGTTGAAAAATAACAAACTTATTTTACTGCTTAATAAAAGTACTTATTTTAACACAGTAATTGCAGGAGTAATCATGAAATGATGTTTTAAATTTATAGGACAGATCTTTCGACTGCTTCGTATGGCAGATATCTTGTACATGTGTAATTGCTTCACAGATATTTTTAAACAAGCAAAATCACATTTCTAAGTAATATAATTTTGATTAGTGCTGCGCTAGTATTAAAAAAGAATGATATTAATTAAGACACGTTAAGTGTTTTTAGTGCTTTAATGATGTTGTTATATAAAACAAATTTATACATACTATAAAGAATGAAACAAAAAGTATTGGCAACCATATTATATGCGTGAATAGCGGTACCGACAGTATCGATTAATAAGGTACTGTAAACCATGAAAGTAAGACCCTATTGTAAAAATTAATATATCTAAAAAATATATAAAGTTATTTTTATGATAATTTATTCATAAACTAAATCAGTACGTTAAACTGCAAGTAAAAAAAAAAAAAAAATGACATAAGACTGGAGGAAGAAGGGATAAAACGACCAAATATGGTGTAATGTTTTTACCAATAACTCCCAAAGCAACATTTTAAAGAGAATAACTAACAATCCTTATGTTTAATTCAATCACAACTAAATGATCCAAATTTAAGTTCTCAAAAAAGAGAAAAACAAAAAATTAAATTAAAAACTGCTCCACACATTATCATGTTATGCCTATTTATTTGTTTAAAATCAAACAACTAATTTGGTATTCAAAGCTTTGAACGGACGATAGACACAGCCATTACAAGCAAAGTTATTTGGGGAAGCCAAATAACTTTCCCCACACTAAAAATATACTAAAAATTAAAAACAAAACAAACAAAATATTATACGTTACTTTTAGGGATTCAAAAGAAACAGTTTTGATCCCTATAACTAAAAACTGCCGGGTTGTGAGTTGTTGGGGCAAATTACCCTAATATTTACAGTTATAGGAACATTGCAGTGTTCTTTTTAACGACTATCAAAATATCTCAACATTTTTCATTTATGGTATTATTTGAGCATTATTTGTGCATAATAATATTCACAAAACCATAAATCATTTCAACTTGTGATTATAAAACAAAGAGGCCTTACAACAATGCAACTCAGACCTATTAATTATTGTTCTTTTTGCAAATCAAATATGAAATCATTTCACAAATTATTGGCAGAGATCCGAGCTACCTGACAATAAAGATGAACTGTTCAAAACACACAAAAATCATCATTGTTTTAGTGTTATAGCAACGTTATATATCTGAAAATGTTCATGAGTTCATTGGTGAAAATAGTAAAAACAGGGAAATTCATTTTGTTAAATGTTTTCTCCTTCAGAGGAAACATTTAACAAAAATCATTAGATTTGACGTTGATTTGAAGTAATAAATATTTTACGATTTGTTGTCAAATTACGATATTTCAGTTTTTTAAACATTATCTCGACGTCTTGCATCAAAAGTTTTCGTATTGTTCTTAATTAAAGTCTCTTTTAAAACTTTTTGCGGTAGAATTATAATGTATTACATAACCAAAAACAAATTTGTAAACTGTTTTTATTGATTTGGTTTAAATACATATAATTTAACGATAATTTATGGGAAGCAATTTTAACTGACGTAAATAAATATACTATATATATATATATATATATATATATATATATATAGTATATGTGTATATATATATATATATATAGTATATGTATATGTATATGTATACATATATATTATATATATATATATATATATATATATATATGTATACATATACATATACATATACTATATATATATATATATATATATATATATATATATATATATATATATATATATATATATATATATATATATAGTATATTTATTTACGTCAGTTAAAATTGCTTCCCATATATATATATATAGTATATGTGTATATATATATATATATATATATATATATATATATATATATATATATATAGTATATGTATATATATATGTATACATATATATTATATATATATATATATATATATATATATATATATATATATATATATATATATATATGTATATTACAAAGAATTTATATCCATTCAATTTTAGTTAATCCAGGTTTAGTACCTCGAAATAAAGCTACTATTATAATTTTTATTTTTTTTATATATATATTTTTTTTCATTATTATTTTTTGTAGATGTTACAAATAACAGCCACTAGTATGATTTCCGACATTTACTGTAAAAACTCCATAGTACAAAAAATTTATTTTTATATGCATTTTAAAAAGATATATAAATAAAACTAATTAAGTAGTATAATAGTTTAAAAAATATAAAGAATGCTCTTATACCATTTGAATTAAATAAGATTGGTTTTTGCTTTTGATATCAGGTGAGTTTGCTTTTTCCGTCACATGTTTGTTGGTTTGAAGTAAAAACCGTAGATATCGCCAAAGAGTAAGAGTATTAACTTTTTAAAATAATATAATTCTTGTCAGGTCTACTGGAGTCCACTGTCTAGAACAAGTATTACAATTTACCACCAGTAGATAGATATCGCATTGCAAATATGTTGTGACATTATTTCACACGCTACTAGCTAATCGTAATACGCTTGTCAATAGGTTCATATCTAGACTTGTACAGAACGTCCAGTAAGTATGGTGACAAACATTGCTGGTTTGTGACTTAAAAATAATAAACAAAGTATCTACAATGCTTTGTTTTCCGTCTATCATTCATTTTTTAAAACAATATTTAACTCAAGAACGCAATGAGATATCTATATCAAAACTCTATGGAATAACTTTTTACAATAATCTCAAGATACAATCGGTAATAAATATTATTCTCTTCCATCCTTGAAAAATTATTCACAATATTACGTATATCGAAAAAGGTAATGAGCATTAATTACGTTTTTAGTTTTCTTTTTGTGGACGATACGAATCATATGAATAACAAATAATATTATGAGGTTTTGTTTCAGGGCCATTCTCAAAATCAACAATTCATCATCCGTGATAACATTTTAAAACTCTGAGTTATATTAAATCCGACCATGAAAGTCAATCCATTGATTTAATCGGTTGTTCTTATGTTTCGGAACAAGTATCTTTTGAAGCTGGATTTGTCAACATTTTCCGCATGGTTAAATCGAATGTCAAAATATCGTGGTTAGCTTGGCGATTCAAATTGAATTCATTACCAACTTCGTTTACGTTGATCGGAGTGTAATAGTCAATTCAATCTGTGGTAGATCCCACAAATACATTCCAAAATAATTATTATATCTGCGTTGATGTTTATCCGGTGTTTATTGCAATTTTTTCAGTGATAAATTTAATTGAGTCAGAAACACTCTTCTCTAGGAACTTATATAACATTTACTTCTAAACGAACAAAGCCAGGTTTACTTTCAAAAGATAACCTTCAAGTGTTTTCTAGAGTAGAAAATCTATCAAGTAATGATAGATATAGAAGTAATGTTTAAGTGTATTAATGAAAGATAAAGTGTTGCGATGGAAAAACTGTCCGCCAGCGTTCACAAATCAATAAATATACTATAAAATGTTAACCAGATTTAAGAAATTCACTTTGTGTCCTGAGATTTCTGAGATTCTAGATAAACAAATGGAATTACGGAAATTTTCTTAGCAACAATAAGTAGAATAATAGTACAAAATAAATCTGTTGTAATTATTACTGGTTACGATATTTTTGATAAGAAAACAAAATTGGTATCAATATCTCTATAAGTAACATAACCACAAAGTCAGAGTGTAGGCTATATAGATGATTGACAAAGAACCATGGTAACCTGTGCAAGTGAAAGCAATAGCTCAATGTATATTAACTCATGTTCACTGTACAGTGAAGAATAAAAAAATATTTTTCTATCCTTATAGAACTTTAGTGTCGGTTTAATTTTTGTCGACGTGTAATAGAGAAAATTATGTAATGGGTAAAACATCAATGAGTTTTCCCGAACATATCTGTTTTGAGAGCCACTGAACCACACAAAAGTAGTTTTGGGTATCATGTCTGTTGTTCTTTGTGTGCAGTGCTTCCGTGATGCTTTCGTTCTGATTAGGCAAATGTTATCAACATAATTAGTAGGTATCTGCCATAAAATAAAATCCTGAATATTAGTTTTTTGTTTTCAATTTAAAAAATTCTAAAATGAACCTTCTAAAAACCCAAACACAACGTATTGGTCACGTAACAATTACTGTGCTTGAGTTCTAGATAATAAAAATTAGTATAAAAATCAATTGATTTTCATTACTGTTGAGACCGATGGTTCTTGGTGGAATTCCATGTTTAAAGATAATAAAACACAATTTTTTATTTTGTACTATGACTAATAAAAAGTGGATAGTACAAAATAAAAAATTGTGTTTTATTATCTTTATCAATTGATTTTGTTAACATTTTGTTGAGAGATAAATATTAATTATAGAACTTATTGTGGTACGTTAAATATTAAAGGAAATTAGAGTGAGGGATTAAATTAAAAAAACTAAAATGAAAGTTGACTGTCGTCATTAAAACTAAATTTCAATCACATATAATTTAAACTTAGGACAGGTTTATGACACAAGAAAACAAACTTTGGTTCTATTTGTTATTATAAATAAAATTATTTATAAATTATAATAAAGTAATTTAAATGTTTGATAAGGAAGTGGAACTCTTTTATGTTAACTCAACTCACATGAGAAATGAACGAGGACAACTCTGCAATAAAGGAAATTAATTTTTTTTTCTTTCTCACATAGTAGTCGTGTAAATAAATGTTTGGAGAGATAACAACGAATATTATTTTCGGTTTTGTAGACTTATGTGTGAATAAGTTCGTGCAATGTTTCTAAACTTATTATTGACTAATATTTCTGTAATTGATATTATATTTTCAGAGATATTTTGTTTGTGATTATTCTTTGTTACTTACCCAGTATACGAGATATAGGGTAAAGTTTGGTAATCGCAGAAACTTTCGATCTCCATTTTGTTATTGTTATTTACGTTTCATAGCTGAGGTAACTGAATAAGTGATTTTCGACGATAGCAGTCACAAAAATTAAGATATGAATGTGAAATTTGTTATAGGGTGAAATAATGCGTCATAATAAAATCGATTGATATTCAAAAATCTAACTGAAATTGGATATTTAAAATAAATATTGTTCATATCTCGCGTATTACTCAGCTTGTAACACACTAATGCGAGCGTAGTTATGTTAATTCACACATATACAATGCCTGCTAACGCCTACACAAAGGTATGTAACAACTGCACTTTAGATTTAGAAGAGCTTCTTGTATTAGATTGTATAATTGGGCAGGGTAAGTACTACACCAATCAACTTGTTTTTGTATACGTTTCCGTCATCTTTTTGCACCGCTTTTTTGTGTTTCTAATATACACTTATACTTGAGACAAAGTTTTGTAATAGGTCAATTACACAAATTTGAATAATCTTCGTCAACGCTTAAAGTGCTCTATAAAATATTTTATATTTCACATAAAAGATAAAAATTATCTCTTGAAAAATAACAAGAGTTTGTTATTTACTTTACTTTTCTTTATCTCTTCGTTGATTTATAAAAACTTTCCAGATAAGCGAAACCATTAAGTTTTGCCTTCAAGATGCAATATTTTATTTTTCAACAATCTATATCCGGTTTAAATATATAGAGTAGTTCCAAGACTTAATTTATTTAAGATTACGTTATATACTTTAAACATTCTCAGAAAAAACTTGATTGTTTTTATGAGATGTATAACAAACTAGAGTGTGTTCGTGGAATTTTTTAAATTAAATATGCACTTGAGTCTTTTTCTTATATATCAAATTATATACTTTAAAAGGTTTTCAAAAATATTCTACCAATTTTAGACGCCCATAACTACAAAACTGAAATAATTTTGTTGATAGTTTCCCAAAATTATTTAAATATAGCACTTGTACGTGTAAACCAGTAACATTTACTGGGTTTTTTTCCCCCAAATATATTTCTATTTAAATATAAGTTATTAGAAGGGTCCTTCATTTTCAAAATTTTATTTTGTACTATGCATTAAACGATGTTTATATATTTAAGTAGTTTTTATAATAGGCCTATTTTTTTTTCCATTTGGCCTAACTGTACATAATATTAATGTAATCTAATATTTTATTTATTTGTTTATTTACGGATATTAAAATCGTTAGAGACCATATCATAATATTAGGTATTAGTATTTGGGGAGCTACTCTCAAAAATGGAATAAAATTTCCTCGTAATTGGAAAAATATTACCACATAATTAATTTTATTAAAATCGGTCCAGTGTGCCATTCTGTATAAAGATGACAGAAAGATATTAATTCCAAATAACTCAAACAACGTATTTGGGGTGAAAGCACCAAAAAATGGATATTTCTAAAAAACAATTGACACTGATTTTTTCAAGCCATGACATAATTTCCTTTATTCTGTGTATATGTGACAAAATGATAAATGATATGGAAGGGCGGTACTACGAGTGAACATTTAAAAAATAGAATTTAAATTTTCAGATCAAAACAGATAAAATTATATTACAACGGATCGAATTAGTTCAGCCACATGTATTTTATATTAGAAAGAAAATATTTATTTACCATAGAGACAGAAACATGGGTAGTACATAGTCTGAAACACTTGAATAACAAAAAACTAAATATACAGTCCTTTATGAAAAATGTAGAAATTCTATTTTAGGTTCTACAACATAGAATAAAATATACTATCCCTAAATTACTTTATATAAATATATATATATATATATATATAATTATGTTTAAGTGCCTAAACAAGGATATAAATTTCTAAGTTTTTTATTGTTACACTGCCCCCATTTATTGATGACATGAAATTATTAACATTTCTAACTTCTGTAGAAGCACAGCTATCACGTCTCCAGATTTCATCTTTATCTTTTTAAAATGGAATGTCATCTTTAAGAAATTGAGACATTGACAGTGGAAAACACTTGGGCATTGAATATACCTTGACGAAATTGGTTTAAAAAACTTGTTACAACTCATAATATTAAAATAAAATGTTAAAATAATTATTAAATAAAAAAAAAGACAATAAAATGTTTAAAATATAAACAGCGAACATTCTTTTACGTTTATCTATAAGACTTCTGAATAAAAAGGAAAATTTTGACATAAGATGATAACCTTATTAAAACTCCACCAAACAACTCATAAAATCTCGGTAGCTGCACAATGGGTTTGCACGCTCTGACTTCTTATAAATTGGTATACCAACTTGACAGGTTAAATATTCGCTATTGTATTGTACAAGTAACTTGTTTTTGTACAGAAATTAATTACTTTGAAGCAATGTTTTTCGTTTGATAAATGTTTGTACTATTATCTTTTAAATTTAAATTTTAGCTAACTTTTTAATTAATGTATATTTTTCATGACTTATTGAACTTTATTTTTATTCTTTTTCAATATTCCAATATTGATTTTGTAATAAATCAAAATATTCGACAAATTTTCCATTTGTTAAAACGAGGCATATTCAAAATATAAATTAATTTTACTCTCGAAAACAAATCTAGAGCGAGAGGTGAACACAGTGGTACGGTGAAGGATATCTTCATGGACGTAGATATTTTTTTCCTGTCCGAAGAAAGTGGCAGTAGCTGGTAGTCGGTCTGGGAGTAAGGTACAGTACTAAGATTTAGTCATATTTCTTTTTTTTTTCGACACCATGTCATTGTTAGCGATTTTCAGAGTTACTTTTTCAGAAGAAACTGTAGCCAAATTTATTACAGGAGTGATGTTTTATTAAGGAATTCAAAATCAGATCCAGTGAATGATGTGGTGCATTGTCACGATGCAGCTGCAATTTCTTTTCCCCCACATGGGATAAGAGTATCGTAAAACCTCTCTATAATGTTTTGGCCCTTTGTGTACTCATGATACACGAACCCACGGAAGTAAAATAAAAACGTAAACATAATTTTGCGTTGCTGTGCACTTGCTGTATTTATATCTAACACACTATAAGGAAATATAACTTCTTTTTTTGCTACAAAATGACACCAAAAAGATATTTAAGTAGTCTGAATAAATTTATTTGAATTAACAAAATAGTAAAGTGCTGTTTTTAAGCACCCTATATAGATGAATGTAAAAATAAACATTCACCAGAATTAAGTGATCTCTACTATATGCCCAGTGGCAGTAGTATTTTTTAAAAATAAGTACTCTAAAACTTCCAACTTTAATTTTTGCAAAATTAAAACGAGTGTCTAAAAAGTCAACATCGGCCGAGTTATACGTCAAATTAAATGCTGTGCAAAACCAAAACATGAAGAATTATTTTGGTATTTGCATTGAGTTACAGACCTTGTACTCGTATAAAACCGCCATCTTCAAATCTTTTAGTTATTTTGATGAGTGAAGATTTGTGGGTAGAACTCGGAAGATTAGACTCCCATCGACCGAAGAATTTTCAAACAACTGACACATCGATACTCGTAAATAAATATATATAATAACAGTGGTATATCTACATCTATATTATTATTTATTATTAGTACAGATATTATCAACAAATAACAATTAACTTACTCATTATATCTGAATTTTGGTATTAATTAATTAATCCTATTACATCCTAATTTGTTAACAACGCGGTAATGTAACGACTGGGCTGTTAAAATAAACAAATATTGAGCACCGGAGTGTTTGCAATTCTATACTGTTCTAATAGTTGAAACTAATACAGAAAACTACATCCTCAATATGTTGTGTATTGTTACTTTATAAACATCTGTTGTATGCGTTGTAGTGTTTCAACGAGGAGATCTCTCCATGTTCACAACGTGATAACACGGGTAACGATTAGATTATTGTCTTTAAACATTTAGTTTACTTTTATTTTTTTATACTTAGTAAATAGAGATATTTAAGTGATATGTGGTTAACCAAAGATATTGATTCCCATCTCCGCGAAAAAAAAAATAAGATCAGTAGTTATCGATAGAAAGGTAAATTCGTCAAAACCCAGGCAGTCATCAATCCTAATATCAGTTATCATTAGGCTAACGTGTATAAAAAAAATCTCAGCAATGTCAAACAAAAAGAAAAAAATCGATGTTATTTACTATCTGGAATCGAGTTTGTGGTAAAATATCTTATTAAATCTTATTACTATCTTATTAAATTAAAAATTATGTTTCAAAATGTTTACAAATATAAAATAAACAAACAATTTGCATTCTGTTAATTAAAGGTTAATAATTGCTCGGCCATGATCGCTATATAAAAAAATATAACAAAAGAAGATAAAATAAACACTCTTAACGGTTGAAATTCTAATTTGGTCAGGTTCAATTAGGAACATTAGTTGGTCAAGGGATACCTGGTAACAAAAATAAAATAGAGAGGTCTCACTGAGGACTACTACAAAAAGTTGTAGATTCAGCTAGGGGCCCTCGGAATTGCCACTGCCGTACTCTCTATAGTGATCCCATGAGGCCTATACAACTATCAAAAAGTTAATAAGTACTCATAGCATTGGTAACTAACTTAGTTACCATAAAAAATACACTAACAAACAAAATTTGTTTTCACCTATTTATTGTTGTTGTTATTTTTGGAGAGATGACTACAAATTATTATATTTTATTTTACAGATGGGTATATCTGAAAGATAGTGCAAAATTTGTCCACCGGTTAAAGTTTGCAGAATATTGACTTCCTTAAAAAAAAGAATCACAACAGCTAAATAATTACTATTTCATAAATAATTTTATTCGGTTTACAGGGAATTTACAAATAAATTTTGTTTCTATAAACTCAAATGTTTCAGTATAAAGAACACATGTGTACACGCGATATTTCATTTGAGGTCGGTAAAGCTGTACGGAAACGAAAACATCTGTAAATCAAAACATTTACAGAGAGATATTTTTTCATTGTACGATTTATTGTCAATGGACTACATGAGGTATGAAACTGTTATTTGGACAATAGGATTGCGAAATGTTTTGGTTACATCCGTATTGTTTGAAGGCACATAAAATGAATGTTCAAATGCACGAATTAAAAAAAATGTGTTTAGTTAGATTATTCATTCTACAGATATATATGAATTTAGTATACTCGGTTACTTTATGAAATCTGTTGTTAATTCGTCCAAATGCACAGATTTGGTTTTTTAAATAATTTTGAACGTCTATTTTTCTTGTGTTCTTTTCAAAAAACATGTCTTTATTCTTTAAACAAAGTTGACATCACACATAAACACATTATCAGCTCATCTACATTAACTAGATATTCTCTATGCGAGTTTCATCTGAGTATGAATTTTATTTCGGGAATGACAGAATTTTAGATACAGTTAATTAGGTGCAAAATAAATAAAAATAAAATCTAAAAAAGGTTTATTTCAGTAAAGTAGTAGGTTTTTGTGGTAGGGTGCAAAACAGTAATTATCAGTCTTAAAGTTGGGGTTATAGAAGTGATTTAGAGAAACAAGTTCCAGGGTTTTTCTTAAAGAAATTGTGTTCACTTCCCAGTAATACTCCGAAATTGTATATTATGATTAGACAGATGGTATGATGGTGGGCTTAGGGATTTTGCAATTGTTTTAAAAGAATTTTTTTAAGTTTTACGTTTAGCTTTACGTAAAAGCTGAGCAATTCATTAAAAGTAAAACGTCTAATGCTGAAGTTTGCTTGGAATTGGAATTAAGTAGAAGTTTATTTTTCGTATTTTTGAATGTGTTCATTTTGGGCAGTGTTATTAAAAATGTAATGTTTTGTTAAGTGGATTAAGAAAGAAGATTAGAAACATGTGTTGGATCGTGTAAATATCTCTTAACTCCATAATAATAATAGTATATTGTTTTATTTAGTTTTTGAATAAAAGAAGACAAAGTAATTTCATAAACGAAAAATCTACACACGACTTTTCTTTAGCACAATGTTTAAAAC